>JAXIVJ010002761.1:0-103912 GCA_036785665.1 Chirona hameri | reverse complement strand
GAGATACTCCTGTACTGACCTTGATGGTGAGGTCCTCCTGTACTGACCTTGATGGTGAGGTCCACCTGTACTGACCTTGATGGTGAGGTCCTCCTGTACTGACCTTGATGGTGAGGTCCTCCTGTACTGACCTAGATGGTGAGTTCCTCCTGTACTGACCTTGATGGTGAGGTCCTCCTGTCCGTTGACCACCAGCAGCTGGATCGGCGGGAAGTCGGAGGTGTCCGGGTGGTGCTCCACCACCGCTCGCATGGCGTTCTTGAGCAGCTCGAACAGGATGTGGTACAGGTGTGACGGCACGTACACCAGCTGCATCGGAGACTCCTCGGCGCCTGACGACACGGATACAGAATGGCATAAATACCAAGGATGGCAGCCGATATACAAGTAAAAGGGTTTGTATACAAATAATAACCATACAGCACACTACTGTTAACCCGCGAGTCACTGGGGGCTTCTTTAGCCGCCCCTTAGGAATATTAGCAATATATCAATAACTAATGCAGATATCGACGCTAAAATTGCAGTACCTTTCCAGGCACCATTTTTACAACTTTTGAGAGAGAAAAAATAAAAAATGTCGTCAATTTTTTTTCTCGAGATATAGTGAATTTAGTGACGTCACTAAACACGATTTTGACACCAAAATCGGCTAAACTTTGCCAGGCCGTACAAATGCCGCATTTGAAGCAAAATGCAATCTAAAAACGCGAAAAGGTAGACAATTGCAAGGGCTACAAACCAGCTATCTCTAAATTTTAAAAAAAAATTACCCCCAAAAATTTAAAAAAAACTTCTTTTTTTAAATGCTCACAAAATCAAATTTGTCAAAGATATTGAAAAAAACAGAATATATGTCAGCTAACGACATATGGGCAACTACCATACCAAATTTGAAAATTATCTAATCTTTTTTGACTGTCATGGTATATAAAGTATGGGTAAATCATGACTATATATATGGTAAGTCATATTTTGAAATTGCGTTCTTTGGTTTTTATTGACAGGATACAGACAAATAAATGCCAGCACTGTCTCTTTTTTTAGATACAAAACAGATATAGAAACATGCTTTTTCGATTTATCAATTTCAAATTTTGACTTTCAGTGACCTGAACTTGACCTGAACTTGACACTAACTTCACGTAAATATAGTCAGGTGGTAAAATGGCTACCACTATCGAATTCTACGCGTAAAAGCATCCATAAAACATGTGCTGCATGACTTTCGTAGATATTTTGTGTGTAGTGATATTTTGTGACCTGACCTTGACCTTGATCTTTTCCAACAATCTCACTTTAGCTCATGTGGGATATGTATCATACCTTTGACAGCACTTTGGGTGATTATAGGCGCAATCGAAGGCCATGGATGGAAAGTATTGTCCATAAACTCAAATACCTCGATGTTGACGTTTGACTTGACCGTGACCTGACATGTGACCTTAATTTGACATTTTTTAAGTTTGCGTTAGGCTTATCTCATTGAGCGCTTTCGAATGCCGCCTTGCGCGTCCCGCTGCGATCATTGGTTTTGAGGATACCAGGGGGCTACCCTACCCTACCCTACCCTACCCTACCCTACCCTACCCTACCCTACCCTACCCTACCCTACCCTACCCTACCCTACCCTACCCTACCCTACCCTACCCTACCCTACCCCCCCCCCCCCCCAGTGAGTCGTGTTACAGAATATACCCCAGTGACTGCCAGGTTAAACCATTAACCATTATAGCCCGCGCACTGCAGGGGGGTGATTCCTCTCCTCCCCCCCCCCCCCAGGTTTTTCGCGCCGCCGAGTTTTGACACACCTGTTAGGACAACAATTGCGCACACTTTGGAAAACCAATGAACCTCGGGTCATCTCAGGTCAGGTCACCAGACCAGGTCAAGTGACCCCACCTCCAAAAACGTTTGCAGTTGTGCCAAAGCCAGAGTTTCTCACCGTTCAGTTTGAAACTTACAGGGTGTCATGAGGGCATAAGTACTTACAATTCGTTTATCTCGGAATTTGTATATCGGTGACCTAAGGTCAGGTCAATTTCGTGACCTCCCCATAAGTCAATGGGGAAATATTTAAATGCTTCCTATTTCAAGGATATGCATGATATTAGTCCAATTACTTCTGGATCATGTTATTATAGGATATGCTTGATCATCCAAGTGTAAGTTTTGTTCAGTAACCCCTATGGGTTCATTTGAGGTCATCCGAGGTTACCATCACCTTTTTGGCAATAACTCGTGACATAATGCAGATAGAGAAGTAAAACCGACAGCATTGTGTTTGTCTCGTCGAGACACGTCTCCCTATATGCAATATGACCTACTTGGGTCTTGACCTCAGGTCAAGTGACCTAGTCAAATTTTGAAGTTGATTTAACACGGTCATCATGTAAATCATTCAAAGCGCCTTGACGAGGTAAACACAATGGCGCAAACAGTTTTCAGTTATCGTTTTTAGGTAAAAAGTTATTAGCGAAAAACGGTTTTGCATAAAAACAACATTTTTTTCCTTTTTTGACCTCTGGAGCCTCAAATATTGACTTGAGACAGAATTTGAGGACACCTTGTCGATTGAAAATTTAAATGGCTGGCGATCGCTTTTTTCGTTTGTTTCTAGGTAGCATAGTTTCCGAGATATATGGGAATTTCTGGAGCGAAGTCCTAAAACAGGAAAAAATGGAAAATTTGTCCTTTGATGACCTCAGATGACCTTAATTTTGAATTGACCTAAAAAAATATACAAACACTTTCGATAGAACTTGTATCAAGCTAACAAACGCCGTTTTCTGCTTGTCGCTAACTTGCGTAGATTTCGAGATCCCACGGGGTGGCGGAAATCCCCCCCCCCCCCCCCCCCCCACTGCAGTTCATGTTCGGCGCAAACCCCCTGCAGTGCGCGTGATAACCCGTCTACCATTTACCCATTAGACATTATCCCGGTAACCACCAACCCGGTAACCGTTAATATTTTAACCATTAACCCGTTGAGGTACTTAGAACACACAACAGTAACATATTGTAAGCATTTAACATTTTTGCGGGGAAACATGTTTTCATCAGTGCATACATATATGTATATACACACACACACACACACACACACACACACACACACACACACACACACACACACACACACACACACACACACACACACACACACACGCACGCACGCACGCACGCACGCACGCACGCACGTATATGTATATACACACACACACACACACACACGCACACACGCACGCACGCACGCACGCACGCACGCACGCACGCACGCACGCACGCACGCACGCACGCACGCACGCACGCACGCACGCACGCACGCACGCACGCACGCACGCACGCACGCACGCACGCACGCACGCACGCACGCACGCACGCACGCACGCACGCACGCACGCACGCACGCACGCACGCACGCACGCACGCACGCACGCACGCACGCACGCACGCACGCACGCACACACACACACACACACACACACACACACACACACACACACACACACACACACACACACACACACACACACACACACACACACACACACACACACACACACACACACACACACACACACACACACACACACACACACACACACACGCAGCTCAGCGTTACTCATCCCCTCTCCTCGCCTGTCCAGCTTTACTCATCCCCGCTCCTCGCCTGTCCAGCTTTACTCATCCCCTCACCTCGCCTGTCCAGCTTTACTCATCCCCTGTCCTCGCCTGTCCAGCTTTACTCATCCCCTGTCCTCGCCTGTTCCGCCACGGCCCACGCGTTCTGGGTCGGGCTAGGCGCCGGCTGCGCTGACCTGCCCTCGGACAAAGGTCACAGGTCACGTGACTGAAAACGGGTCGGGTGGACCAGTGCGGGGCGGCCTCAGTTGCTCGTGGATCGCTCGTTGAAGCATAGGGCTGGGGAGACGCACAAAGCTCCAGTGTTTCGATCAGTTTATAAAGTTCAAGACTCTTTTTAGATTGCTAATTTGAATAAAGGATTATATATGGTCAGGCAAGAGGCATGTCATGATTTTGCCGCCAGTAGAAGCACTATCTGTATGATATCCAACATAAAGGCATGGTTAAAAGCCGCCGAAAACGATTCCAGACTATCGTCCATTATATAGAACGTGGAGGGCGGAGACTGATGAGTTACCATCCCAATGACGTCATCCACTGGCCGCGGGGGACGGTAAAAACAAACGCTGATGGTTTTACCTGGTTATAGGGCCTTGGCGCTGAGGATCCGACCCCCCCCCCCCCCCCTCCCCCCCAACCCGTCAACGACTTTTCGCGCTGACGATCCGACGCCACCCCCCTCCTCCCCACCCCCTACCCGGTCAACGACTCTTTGCGCTAACGACCCGACGCCACCCCCACGCCCCCCGTTAACAACTTCGAAACGAACATTTTGGCCTCCCCAAACTCGAACCACGCACACATCCGCCAGTGAAGACTGCCACACAGTGAAGACTGCCACACAGTGAAGACTGCCATCTCCCACTGCCACAGGAAGATGGATATTCAATACAGATACCCCCTTCCCCGCGTAACGACTTCTTCGTTCGCGCTGACCCCCACCTCGGTCAACAACTTTTCGCTGATGAAACGGAGCGAAATTTTAGCCCTCCAAACTCGAACCCGCGAGCAGCCTGAGTGTTTGGCTTTTGGCCTCTCGAAAACGGAGTGGCTGGATCCGCCAGTGTGACCTATCAATACTTATCTCGCTAATTATCACCAAACCGCAATTTTGTCAACATATTATATTCATACCAACATGTTACACAATTATGAGGGACATTTCAAGCCAAAAAATCGCATGTAAAAGTTGTGTAGTTAAGGAATGGATCGTCGAAACTTTTCAAAACATTTTAAAATGTTTTAAGAGGTTTCGCTCAATAATCCTTCGTGAAAACGGCTAGCATATAACACAAATGGTAGTTACAACTAAAAATTGCGTTCCTAAGTACAAATTAAAAGGTAAAACTGATTTTTCTTCACATTGTCGCGAACTGTACTGATGGCTCATTCGGCATTTCGTCCCCCCCCACTACAAATATGTGGCGACGCCCCTGCAGCACAGGGCTAACAGTTACAAAAAGAGCTTATAAAGCTTTCAACAATTCTCTTAAATAACATACGTGGAATTAATGTAAAAGAAAGAATATCGGGTTGCACTGCGATTTCACTGACCGACCGTGTTTTTGTTTTATCATTGACACTGAGTTAGCATATGCATACACAAAACCAGTACCCTCAAAATCAATAGCCGTAGATAAACAGACTACGTGTTACTGGTTACTGCGCCGACACACCCCCGCTATGCCTATGGACGTCCCGAGGACGTGAGGCGGCCCGCCCCGCCGCCCGGCCGCTCGTAGGTCGGCAGACTGTGTTTACATATCTGGCACAGCAGGCCAGAGCACGGCCTCGTGTTCTGACCATACGTGACGCGTGGTGCGGGTTCAGAGAGGGTGCCGTAAACAACAGAGCAGACCCCAGCCGAGAAATAACGGCCACTCCGTGTTTAATACGTATCACTATCCTGGATGGCGACTGGGGCAACTAGTGTTTCGTTTATCGCGAACGTCCCCGTGAAGTTTTCATAACATTTGGAGTGTTCTGAATCCGAATACCCTGCTCAGGGTGTAAATAAGAGATGTCGAGTGGAGCGCGTGGGTACACTACATCGATACACAGGAGGGCATCATTAACCCTATTGGTGTTGGGTGGAGGGGGATAAAACGACCCCTCCCCCCCCCTCCCCACCTAAGGGTGTTCCGCTCCTGTCCCCAAACGAGTAAAGATACGGCCATCAAACTTTTTGAGTTTTCCTAAATATTCATTGGGCACATTTTGGCGCAATGCTCAAATTTTTCAGCTCACCAGGGGCGGCTTCAGGCGTGGTTTTTGGGAGTCGTGTTTTGGTTTTCAGCGTGTCGCGGCTTTCAAATGGAATCAATTCCCATTATCTAACCGTTGTAGATACGAACTTACAACTTGCACGCCTTTTCTTGCTGCTCTTTGTAGACATAACATTTCCTCAATTTTTGGGATTGCGCATCGGCGCCTCCAGGGACGAATTTTGGGAGGCATTTTGAGTCACTGGCATTGCATAGAAATCTGACAGATAAGAATTGCAAACTCAGTGAACCTTCTTAGCTATCCTTTGCACACCTTGTGTGATTTTTTCCTATTTTTGGGTTGCCCACAGGCGACTCCAAAGACGGATATATTTGTGTTTTGTGGGGGGCATGTTGTTGACTCCGTACACACACATTGTGTTTAGTAACTCAAAACGTTATTTTTCAATGGGGGATCTCGTGCAATATCATCTGCATGGATCACAATTGTATTTTGTGGCATAGGCGGTCCCAGGGATGAAATTAGGGGGCATTGTGGACCCATGACGTGTACTAACTACATAGCAAACGATAACAACTTGATGATCTGTTTTAGCAATGCCTTGCACAAGTTCCATTTTTATTCATATTTTTGGGGTTGCCCAAAGGCGACTCCAGATGGATTTTGGGGGCCATGTGTTTGACTCAGTACACACACATTGTGTTTAGTGCCTCAGAACGTTATTTTGCAGTGGGTTATCGTATGCAATAACCATCTGCATGGATCGCAATTGTATTTGGGGCATAGGCGGTCCCAGGGGTGGGAGACAAGCGCATGGTCCAATGCCACAGGCGGTCCCAGGGATGAAATTAGGTGGAATTGCCGAGTACGCCACTGCACAAATGATAAACCGCCATTATTTAATGTTGTCGTGCATACACATGCAATTATAAGCAGCCAAAACAGAAATCAAATCGGTAAAAATAGTATAGTCACATCTTTAGATACCCCCTTTGAATTGCCTGGGGACGCCATTGGATTAATTGCCCCAAGCTTTTAAAAGGAGTATATGTTGATAGGGTTATCAGGATTATATGAAGCAAAGATAAAGATAACAAAAGGCAAGGCTCAATTTCCCTCCCCTTCCCCTCCTGAGCACGCCACTGCACAAATATAAAAATGTCATTATTTACTTGTCCATGCATACATATGGAATTATAAGCAGCCAAAACATAAATCAAATTTCAAAAATATTATAGTGACATCTTTAGATACCACCCTTTTGAATTGCCTGGGGACGCCATTGGGTTAATTTCCCCAAACTTTTAAAAGTATGATATGTTAGAGTAAATAATTAGGTGGCGAAATACACCAACATGAAAACATTGCGTTCAAACAACGTCCAAGGGCAAATAATCTAAAAATGCATGTCCCCCCCCCCCATTTTTTGCTACCTGTATCCGCCCAAGGCAAAAATTTGCATATTTGTGAAAATATAAATGTAGTTCAAGCTGTAAGGAATCGAATGCCGCATTCCAAGAGTGAATCGGTCTAGCGGTTCCCCAGATAGGAGCTCCAGCCCCCCCCCCTCCCGACAGTTCTGTATCTTGTTTAGCCCGACATTGATAGGCTCACTCTACGGTGACCTTTTCTCACCTTCGCCCTACGAGGGGGGTCCTAAAAAGAACCCCTGTCAACTTCCAAACCAAGCAACATACAGCAATGCGGTGAGAACCAGCATGTTGCCTGTCATGAGAGGAATATAACAGTAAGCGATGTCAAGGTTTCAGGTCAACGGGTGACCTTCCAGGTCAGTGAATGACCTAAGATCGACCACGTCCAAAATTAGCGATTGTACAGGGCGCCTAGTATAACTTCCGAAAGGAGAGAGATAGAGAGACACCGTAAACAGTAACGTAATGCCTGTCATTAGTAAAATCCAAAGGCATCCCATTTTTAGCATCTAGGTCAACTGGTGACCTTTGGGGTCAGGTCAATGGCCCTTTGGGTTCTGACATGACCTTGACGAAAAAGTCATAGGTCACGATCTAAAAGTCGTATACACTTCAAATTTGTATAGGATACGTATAATTGTTGTAAACTCACCTACCGAAAATGTCAGCAAGAGGCGCATCTTGCTGACATTTTCAGTAGGTGAGTAGGTGAGCATGTGTAAAAATGTATTCAAGAAAAAAACCTCAGGGGGTCGTTTTAGGACCCCGTAGGGCGAGGGTTAAACATGCCTTATACAAACACGGCGACTACGGCTCAAATGTACTAACAGCTGCATCTGCACCACGCCTCAGTATAGTCTCCATCCCTGCCAGTTACAAGCACCAACCGATCCAGCGGCGTCGGAGCCATCACGCACCCGGCTAAAGTACTCGATATCTGTCGTCCCGGATCACACAAAGTTAGGGTGACTTATTTCACCACCAGGCTGTCCTATTTACAGATCAAACACAGCCACAAGGGCGCCAACGGCCCGTGACAGCCCCGGGTACAGCGGCACACGACTCAAGAAAGGGAAACATGCCCAGTGGCAGGAATACATAGCCGAGAGGATGTCAAGCTGGCGTCACAGGGGCGGTCGTCATTCTCGTGGCAGATACGTCATTATCGACCCCCGCGAACCCACAGACGCGGGCCAGCAGCACCAGTAACGACACGGTGCCCGCCGCCGTCCCGCGCCCTGGTGGTGCACACATCAGGAGGGGACCCGCCGCCGTCCCGCGCCCTGGTGGTGCACACATCAGGAGGGGACCCGCCGCCGGACCGCGCCCTGGTGGTGCACACATCAGGAGGGGACCCGCCGCCGGACCGCGCCCTGGTGGTGCACACATCAGGAGGGGACCCGCCGCCGGACCGCGCCCTGGTGGTGCACACATCAGGAGGGGACCCGCCGCCGGACCGCGCCCTGGTGGTGCACACATCAGGAGGGGACCCGCCGCCGGACCGCGCCCTGGTGGTGCACACATCAGGAGGGGACCCGCCGCCGGACCGCGCCCTGGTGGTGCACACATCAGGAGGGGACCCGCCGCCGTCCCGCGCCCTGGTGGTGCACACATCAGGAGGGGACCCGCCGCCGTCCCGCGCCCTGGTGGTGCACACATCAGGAGGGGACCCGCCGCCGGACCGCGCCCTGGTGGTGCACACATCAGGAGGGGACCCGCCGCCGGACCGCGCCCTGGTGGTGCACACATCAGGAGGGGACCCGCCGCCGGACCGCGCCCTGGTGGTGCACACATCAGGAGGGGACCCGCCGCCGGACCGCGCCCTGGTGGTGCACACATCAGGAGGGGACCCGCCGCCGGACCGCGCCCTGGTGGTGCACACATCAGGAGGGGACCCGCCGCCGGACCGCGCCCTGGTGGTGCACACATCAGGAGGGGACCCGCCGCCGGACCGCGCCCTGGTGGTGCACACATCAGGAGGGGACCCGCCGCCGGACCGCGCCCTGGTGGTGCACACATCAGGAGGGGACCCGCCGCCGGACCGCGCCCTGGTGGTGCACACATCAGGAGGGGACCCGCCGCCGTCCCGCGCCCTGGTGGTGCACACATCAGGAGGGGACCCGCCGCCGGACCGCGCAGCATTGGAATTTTTGCCATTTTCTGGACTTTTGAGGTCCAAATAATTTTGCTCTCTTCGGTTTTTCTGGAAATTTGCTGTCTTTTCACCTGATCTTACTGACATTGCAGTTAAAATAAGATCCATTTTCCTCATAACTATGTAATATATATTACAAATCAGGAATTTTCACAATAATATAATAATCTGGCTGGGGTGGTCCAGTGGACAACACTGTAGACTTCGGTGCAGAGACCGCACCGACTGTAGGTTCGACTCCCACCTAGTCACCTGTGTTGGTATCTCGTCCGACCCGGTGTGGCCTTTGGACAAGGCCTCGTAAACCAAATCCCAAAGAGAGGAGCAGAAGGAGTGCCTCCATTGTAATTTTCAAACAATAAAATTTTACTCTCCACCTATGGAT
Organism: Chirona hameri; assembly: GCA_036785665.1. Classification (NCBI taxonomy): domain Eukaryota; kingdom Metazoa; phylum Arthropoda; class Thecostraca; order Balanomorpha; family Balanidae; genus Chirona; species Chirona hameri. The sequence goes on along the minus strand of JAXIVJ010002761.1, from coordinate 94,065 downwards.
TTTTGCTCTCCGGGCCAGGTCATGAAACAAAATATCCAACACTGGTTATGCAGAAAGGCCTGTTGGGGGTGAGATGAAATAAATGAAATCTTCTTAATAATCTTAATAATTTTAAACAATAACATTTTACTCTCCACCTATGGATTTTTGCTCTCCGGGCCAGGTCATGAAACAAAAAATCCAACACTGGTCCCGCGCCCTGGTGGTGCACACATCAGGAGGGAACCCACCGCCGGACCGCGCCCTGGTGGTGCATACATCAGGAGGGAACCCGCGCCCTGGTGGTGCACACATCAGGAGGGAACCCACCGCCGGACCGCGCCCTGGTGGTGCATACATCAGGAGGGAACCCGCGCCCTGGTGGTGCACACATCAGGAGGGAACCCACCGCCGGACCGCGCCCTGGTGGTGCACACATCAGGAGGGAACCCGCGCCCTGGTGGTGCACACATCAGGAGGGAACCCGCGCCCTGGTGGTGCACACATCAGGAAGGAACCCACCGCCGGACCGCGCCCTGGTGGTGCACACATCAGGAGGGAACCCGCGCCCTGGTGGTGCACACATCAGGAGGGAACCCGCGCCCTGGTGGTGCACACATCAGGAAGGAACCCACCGCCGGACCGCGCCCTGGTGGTGCACACATCAGGAGGGAACCCGCGCCCTGGTGGTGCACACATCAGAAGGGAACCCGCCGCCGGACCGCGCCCTGGTGGTGCACACATCAGGAGGGAACCCGCGCCCTGGTGGTGCACACATCAGGAGGGAACCAGCGCCCTGGTGGTGCACACATCAGAAGGGAACCCGCCGCCGGACCGCGCCCTGGTGGTGCACACATCAGGAGGGAACCCGCCGCCGTCCCGCGCCCTGGTGGTGCACACATCAGAAGGGAACCCGCCGCCGGACCGCGCCCTGGTGGTGCACACATCAGGAGGGTGGTTGCCCCCCCCCCCCCCCCCCACCAACCCCCACCGGACCCTGATTCTACTCACCGTCACTGTCACTGCTGCTGTCCGCGTTGTTGGCGACCATGGCTGAGACACATGGAAGACCAGGGTCACTGTTAGACGTGCGGATAAAATGGCAGTGGTACAGGGTCACTGTTAGACGTGCGGATACAATGGTACTGGTACAGGGTCACTGTTAGACGTACGGCTACAATGGTACTGGTACAGGGTCACTGTTAGACGTGCGACTACAATGGTACTGGTACAGGGTCACTGTTAGACGTACGGCTACAATGGTACTGGTACAGGGTCACTGTTAGACGTGCGGATACAATGGTACTGGTACAGGGTCACTGTTAGACGTACGGCTACAATGGTACTGGTACAGGGTCACTGTTAGACGTGCGGCTACAATGGTACTGGTACAGGGTCACTGTTAGACGTACGGCTGCAATGGTACTGGTACAGGGTCACTGTTAGACGTGCGGCTACAATGGTACTGGTACAGGGTCACTGTTAGACGTGCGGCTACAATGGTACTGGTACAGGGTCACTGTTAGACGTGCGGCTACAATGGTACTGGTACAGGGTCACTGTTAGACGTGCGGCTACAATGGTACTGGTACAGGGTCACTGGACGTACGGCTACAATGGTACTGGTACAAGGTCACTGTTAGACGTGCGGCTACAATGGTACTGGTACAGGGTCACTGTTAGACGTGCGGCTGCAATGGCAGTGGCGGATCTACGGTTGGGCAAAATGGGCAATTGTCCCCCCCCCCCTAAACGAAAAATCGGTAGGCAAACGAATGTTTTTGCCCCCTCCAAAAAAAAACCCGAAAAATCCCGACTTGAAAATCCCGAAACATCTTGAATCTGAGTAAAATGGATATTTGTATTTAAAAAATCATTTTCAGACAATACATACTGAAATGTTTCATGACTAGCAGCTCTATTGTTGCAGTGAAACATTTTATTTTGATCATGTTATCTGGGCCGTAGATTCACATGAAATTGTCAGCTCCGTCCGTCAAACGGTTTTCGAGGTTGGGAACTTTGTTGTCGTGCAAAACTCTAATTTTCAGAGGGCAATATCTCCCATCTAAATCATGCGAGTCATATAAACCTATATATCATCAGAATGGTCAGGAACAATATACTAATGTGAAGAAGAAAAAAAATCTCGAAACTACGCAAATTTTGGAATTTGTACATGTGATCTTAGACCTCAGATCACGTGATTGTATAATGTGGCCTTTAAAATGCGGATTTGTTATGGCTAGAATCGACTTCGATACATTGGCCTTCGATGGTAAGAAAATTGGACCTAGGTTTTTCCTCTAAATATTTGTTTTCTTTGAAAAAATCATGATCACCTCTTGGTAATTGGAGGATCACCTCCTCTTGGATCACCTCTTGGTCTTTGGTAATAACTTTGCACACAATTGTGCTAGAGAGCTTAACTCAACGGCATTATATGTGTCTCGTTGAGCTGCATTCAATGATGCATAGCATGACCCCAGCAGGTCACTCCCGTGACCTTGAGGTTGATTTCCCAAATGACCTGGCTTGATTATACACTAGATAATTCTCTGGAATTTTCGTTTTATTTGGGAAAGTTGAGCATTTTTTTTATCTCTGGAAAACGCTTTGAGCTATTGTTATAACATTCTCAGTCTGGAAATAGGGATGATAACAATTGTCTTGAGGACCCACATACGCCTCTGTCGGCGAAATATTGAATTATGTCATCACGTGATCCTGATCACTGAGCGGAATAGGTTGTCACGTGATTCAAAGGGCCTGCACCCTCCTATTCCACCTAAGACAAATCACGAATTTTAACTGAGAACATAACGAAATCACGTGACCTGACCTGAGGTCACATGCCAACATTTCGACACTTTTCCATTCGAGTTCTAAAAAAAAGATTGCATTAAATTAATTTGTGGTTAATGGCTATTCTGATGATACATAGGTTTATACACAGATAACAGCAGACCTAGATTTGACACGAAATATTCGGCCTCTTATTTTAAGCACAGCAATGAACGACGGTGCTGGACTCGCATTTTCACGAGCCGAGACATAAAAGTGTATCAGCTTAACCCGGCAGTCACTGAGGTATATTCTGTAACACGACTCACTGGGGGGGGGGGGGGGCGGGGGGTTAGCCCCCCCCCCCCCCCCCTGGTATCTTCAGAACCAATGATTGCGGCGGGACGCGCAAGGCGGCATTCGAAAGCGCTCAATGAGAAACCTAACGCAAACTTTAAAAAAAAATCGAATTAAGGTCACATGTCAGGTCACGGTCAAGTCAAACGTCAAAATCGAGGTATTTGAGTTTATGGACAATACTTGCCATCCATGGCCTTCGATTGCTCCTATAATCACCCAAAGTGCTGTCAAAGGTATGATACATATCCCGCATGAGCTAAAGTGAGATTGTTGGAAAAGATCAAGGTCAAGGTCAGGTCACAAAAGGTCACTACACACAAAATATCTACGAAAGTCATGCAGCACATGTTTTATGGATGCTTTTACGCGTATAATTCGATAGTGGTAGTCATTTTACCACCTGACTTCATTTACGTGAAGTTAGTGTCAAGTTCAGGTCAAGTTCAGGTCAAGTTCAGGTCAAGGTCAAGTCAAGCGATCGGGTGGTGAGGTCAGGACCTGCGCAACAAGCTCTGCTTAGCGTGGGTCTTGACCTCGGAAATCCATCTATACAAAAACATTCGGACTAAATTGATTATTAAAAAAAGTTCAGGTCACTGAAGGTAAAAATTTGAAATTGATAAATCGAAATAAAACACGCATGTTTCTATATCAGTTTTATCTTAAAAACCAGTGCTGGCATTTATTTGTCTGTATCCGGTCAATAAAAGCCAAAAAACGCAATTTCAAAATATGACGTCATGATTTACCCATACCTTTTTATGCAATGACAGTCAAAAAAGATATCATTTTGAAATTTGGTAAGGTAGTTGCCCATATATCGTTATCTGACATATATTCCTTTTTTCAGTATCTTTGAAAAATTTGATTATGTGTGACCTTTTGTGACCAACATTTTTCAAAAAAAAAATATTTAAAAAAAAAATCAACAACTTTTTTTTTAATTTAGAGATACCGGTTTGTAGCCCTTGCAATTTTTTTATCTTTTGGTGTTTTTCGATTGCATTTTGCTTTAAATGCGGCATTTCTACGGCCTGGCAAAGTTTAGCCGATTTTGGTGTCAAAATCGTGTTTAGTGACGTCACTAAATTCACTATATCTCACAAAAATTCTGACGATTTTTTTAAAAAAAATCTCAAAAGGTGTAAATATGATGCCCGGATAGATACTGAAAGTTTGGCGTCGATATCTGCATTGGTTATTGAGATATTCCTAATATTCCTAAGGTGGGCTACCCCCCCCCCCCCCCCCCCCCCCAGTGACTCGCGGGTTAACCTGCGCCGTCCCGGGGGTGCGGGCGTTTAGACCCCCTCCCCCTAAGGTTTTTTGAGGATACCGAAAAAACAGCGGCGCGCAGCGCCGCCGTTTTTGGCACAGCTGTTTGGGCATCAATTTCGCACATTTTGTGTTAAAAAAATACCTTGGGTTATCTCAGGTCAGGTCACCAGACCAGGTCATGTGACCCCACCTCCAAAAATGTTTCCGGTCGCACCACAGCCAGTGTTTGGCCGATCGATTTTGTACTTACAGGATTTCATATCAGCAGTAGTACCTACAATACGTTTATCTCAGATTTGTAATATCGGTGACCTAAGGTCGGGTCAATTTCGTGACCTCCCCATTATAAGTCAATGGGGAAATAATAAAATGCTTCTTTTTCTGAGGATACGAATTATATCAGCCCAATTCCTTCTGGATCATGTCATCATAGGCAATTCTTGAAGTTCCAGGTTCAATTTTTGCTCAATGACCCCTAGAGGGTCAGATGAGGTCACCCGAGGTCACCAACACTTGTGTTGCCAATAACTCCCGACAAAATCAAGATATAAAAGTGAAACTGGCACCAATGTGTTTGTCTCGTCGAGGCACGTCTCCCAATGTGCAACATGACCTAATTGGGTTACCACTTGACCTTGACCGGAGGTCAAATTTGTAGGTTGACCTAACCTGGTTATCATGCATATGATACGAAGCACCTTGACGAGACAAACAGGATGGCGTCAACAATATTTCACTATCGTTGTTAGGTAAAAATATATTTGTGAAAACTGTTTTGCTAAAAAAAATAGCCTGTTTGACATTTGATGAGCTCTGGAGCCTCAACTATTCACCTGAGCTCAAATCTGAGGACATCATACAGATTGTTTTTTTCAATAGCTTTCCATTACTTTTTTCCGTTTGTTCCTAGCTATCACAATTCCTGTGCTATCTGGGAATTTCTGGAGCGAAGTCCTAAAACTTGAAAATCTGACCCTTGATGACCTCTGGTGACCTAAATATTGACCTGATAAAAAATTGCCTGAAATAGTTTCCAAATGCATTCTGACGGGCTTTCGAACAGTGTCTTTGGTTTTTGTCTACGTCCCATAGAAGCCCAGTTAGAGGGGGCGTCGAAACGCCGCCCCCCCCCCCCCCCCCCCCGGGCACGGCACGGCGAAGGTGGCACCGAGCACCGGCACGGCGCGGGTTAGAGGAAATAGTTCACCTTCAACATTAGTTTTAAACTGAGATAACAGTTTTGTAGCCCGTGTTGGGAAACCCCTATCTACAAGTTTTCTTGACTGAAAAGACTCCAGCCGAATATATTTGATTTTTTGGCGAAGGAATGCAGTGCTGGCGAAAGAATGTGGAGCTGGATCTAGCCAGGGCAGAGGTTATGCCATCAGCCATTCAGCTTGCAGCTGGTGCTAGCAAGTGAACCCCCGGCCGCCGGTTGGCACATATCTAATGCGAGTCTCTCCTTAAGCGACTACTTTCGAATCTGATTGGCTGAACCATTTTTTTTTTAAATTCGCGTGACGTCAGGACTCTGACTCAGAGAGTATGCATATAGTTTTAAGAAACAATAATAATGTACGGCCTTCTGTCCTGAATCGGCGCGATATAAGGCCATTTTTGACAATATAAAAATAAGTTGTATTAACAAATATAATCAAATCGTGTTTGGGAAACATTTTCAAGGTGAACTATTTCCTTTAACAGCTCCGTTTCAAATTTCGGCTTTAAATAAGAGGCCGAAAATTTCGTGTCAAATCCAGGTCTCCTCTTATCTGTGGTTTACATAATTCGAATTATGTATATGGGAGATATCGTCCGAAGAAAATTAAAGCTTTGGGCGACATTAAAGAGATGCCTGAGGCTATAACTCGAAAACCGTTCGACGGACGGGGCTTACAATTTTACAGCGTGAATCTACGGCCCAGATGACCCCCGACACCCAGTTCAATCGAAATACGAGAAGTAGGATGTTATGGTTTGGTCGATCTGACATGGGCTGCCCCGGGTGGCCTCTGGTCACGTGACCTTGAGGTCACAGAGCGACTACAAGGCTGATGTTATATCTCATTGAAAGCAGGTCTACGAGATAAGCATAATACCGTTTATTTGAGCTCTCTCGCACAACTACGTGCACAGTTATTACCAAAGACGTGCTGTGCTGGTGACCATGATTTTTGTCAAAATACACAAATATAAATAAAATATTTAGAGAAAAAAACATCACAATTTTTTAAACATCGAAGGCTTATGTATAGATGTCGATTCTGGCATGGACAAAATTCCGAATTTTAAATGGCCACATTATAAAATCACGTGATTTAACCTGAGATCACGCGTTGAAATTCCAAAATTTTCGAATTTTCCCAAAATGATTGTATCATAATTAAAATGATTGCATCTATTGTTACGGATGATTCTGATGATATATAGATTTATATGACTCGCATGATTTGGATGGAGATATTGCCCGCTGAAAATTAGAGTTTTGCTTGACATTGCAAAGTTTCCCGAGGCTGTAACTCGAAAACCATTTGACGGACGGGGCTGGAAAGTTCACAGCGTGAATCTACAGCCCAGATAACCCCCACCACGTAGTTTTATCGAAATATGAGATGTAGGGTGTTATTTCGAAGTATTTTGGTCGATCTGTCTTGGAAACCCCTAATCTCCCCCTTCCCTTCCCTTCCCTTCCCTTCCCTTCCCTTCCCTTCCCTTCCCTCCCCTCCCCTCCCCTTCCCTCCCCTCCCCTCCCCTCCCCTCCCCTCCCCTCCCCTCCCCTCCCCTCCCCTCCCCTCCTCCCCCCCCCCTCCAACGAAAAATCGGTAGGCAAACGTGTGTTTTTGCCCCCGCCTCCAAACCGTTCCGGGAGGTTGTGATTTTTGCTCCGGGAAGGCGTGATTTGCCCCTCTCCCCCGCTCAACGACTTTTCGCGCTGACGACCCGACGCCCCCCCCCCTAAACGAATTTTTGCGCTGACGACCCGACGCCCCCCCCCCCCCCCCCCCCCCCAAGGTCAGCAATTTTTCGCTGAGAAACGGAACGGAATTTTTGCCCCCCTCCCCTCAAACTCGAAACCTAGATCCGCCACTGTACAATGGTACTGGTACAGGGTCGGCAAAGTCAACATGCGATATGGTCATAATAAAACTGAAAGACGGGGATGTGCTACCGCTACTTCCGTCCATTAAGCGAATGTTACAAATGGTCTTTGATGTTCAGTTATAACTGTAATGCAATACGTGCGAGAAACGACCTAATACAGAGACACCAAGGCAAGGCAGACAATTCACATGAGCTTATCACCGTTCAGATAACACAGCCAAACAAGACCATTCTGATGAAACCAAAAACATCCGTCGTGCACTGGCCGGGGGTCAGACAGAAGAAACAAACACACTGAACACTGACTAACGGGCACGCCAGCATGCAGCTGTAGGTATGCACTTACCAAACAGAACGATAAAACAAACCCGACTGAGTTGATATACATATGCCGCTGGCAGTGGGGCTTGGTGACTCACTGGTGACTAGTGACTAGTGACTAGTGACTAGTGACTAGTGACTAGTGACTGGTGACTGGTGACTGGGGAGTGGAGAGTGGAGAGTGGGGAGTGGGGACTGGTGACCGGCGACTAGTGACTAGTGACTGGTGACTGGTGACTGGTAACTGGTGACTGGTGACTGGTGACTGGTGATTGGTGACTGGTGACTGGTGACTGGTGACTGGTGACTGGTGACTGGTGATTGGTGATTGGTGATTGGTGATTGGTGACTGGTGACTGGTGACTGGTGACTGGAGTGGTGACACGGAAGAAACCTTGCCTGATGTAACGGACAGACGATATCCCGGGAATGATAAGTAGCAGCCGTGAGACTGTATCTGTACTTAGTGCTTACTTAGACCTTAGTATCAGTTGATACTATGATACTGGAATGATACTACCCTGATGTTTCAACCAGATTAATGTATCAGTCAATTACTAGCCAGTGAAAAAGCCCACCATGCGGCTGGAGCACGAGTGGACGGGAATCGATTCACATGGATATCCACTACCCAGGATGTCTCTCGTCTTCGATATACCAGAAAGTTCGGGTCAGTCCGGTTGCGATAGGCCAGGTAGTGGTAGTCAGATGACCTGACCTGGGACTCACCGTTGACCTGTGTGATGTCCAGCTCGGGCGAGGACAGGTAGTGGTAGTCAGATGACCTGACCTGTGACTCACCGTTGACCTGTGTGATGTCCAGCTCGGGCGAGGACAGGTAGTAACGGTCAGATGACCTGACCTGACCTGGGACTCACCGTTGACCTGTGTGATGTCCAGCTCGGGCGAGGACAGGTAGTAGCGGTCGCAGAGGAAGCGAGCGTTGGCGGCCGCGTCCTCGATCACGTGCACCACGTTGCAGTAGGGGTCGATGCAGCCCACCTGACCCACACCCGCCTCCTTCATCTGTTTGCCGAACAGCAGCGCTGCGGAGACCGGCCCAGAGGCGCTCAGACAGCCGCTCTGGGTCAGACAGAGTCAGGGACGGAGACCGGCCCAGACCACAGCCAGACAGAGTCAGGGACGGAGACCGGCCCAGAGGCGCTCAGACAGCCGCTCTGGGTCAGACAGAGTCAGGGACGGAGACCGGCCCAGAGGCGCTCAGACAGCCGCTCTGGGTCAGACAGAGTCAGGGACGGAGACCGGCCCAGAGGCGCTCAGACAGCCGCTCTGGGTCAGACAGAGTCAGGGACGGAGACCGGCCCAGAGGCGCTCAGACAGCCGCTCTGGGTCAGACAGAGTCAGGGACGGAGACCGGCCCAGAGGCGCTCAGTCAGCCGCTCTGGGTCAGACAGAGTCAGGGACGGAGACCGGCCCAGAGGCGCTCAGTCAGCCGCTCTAGGTCAGACCACAGCCAGACAGAGTCAGGGACGGAGACCGGCCCAGGGGCGCTCAGACAGCCGCTCTGGGTCAGACAGAGTCAGGGACGGAGACCGGCCCAGAGGCGCTCAGACAGCCGCTCTGGGTCAGACAAAGTCAGGGACGGAGACCGGCCCAGACCACAGCCAGACAGAGGCAGGGACGGAGACCGGCCCAGAGGCGCTCAGACAGCCGCTCCGGGTCAGACAAAGTCAGGGACGGAGACCGGCCCAGACCACAGCCAGACAGAGTCAGGGACGGAGACCGGCCCAGAGGCGCTCAGACAGCCGCTCTAGGTCAGACCACAGCCAGACAGAGTCAGGGACGGAGACCGGCCCAGAGGCGCTCAGTCAGCCGCTCTGGGTCAGACAGAGTCAGGGACGGAGACCGGCCCAGAGGCGCTCAGACAGCCGCTCTGGGTCAGACAGAGTCAGGGACGGAGACCGGCCCAGACCACAGCCAGACAGAGTCAGGGACGGAGACCGGCCCAGAGGCGCTCAGTCAGCCGCTCTAGGTCAGACCACAGCCAGACAGAGTCAGGGACGGAGACCGGCACAGAGGCGCTCAGACAGCCGCTCTGGGTCAGACAGAGTCAGGGACGGAGACCGGCCCAGAGGCGCTCAGTCAGCCGCTCTAGGTCAGACCACAGCCAGACAGAGTCAGGGACGGAGACCGGCCCAGAGGCGCTCAGACAGCCGCTCTGGGTCAGACAGAGTCAGGGACGGAGACCGGCCCAGACCACAGTCAGACAGAGTCAGGGACGCAGACCGGCCCAGAGGCGCTCAGTCAGCCGCTCTAGGTCAGACCACAGCCAGACAGAGTCAGGGACGGAGACCGGCCCAGAGGCGCTCAGTCAGCCGCTCTAGGTCAGACCACAGCCAGACAGAGTCAGGGACTGCATGCAACTTCTTAACAATGTATCACGAAGCTGTTGTTACTTGATTCATACAAGATCAATAAGATTCGGTGACTCTCACGTGACCTCTAGAAATGACCACAGCGGGTACCGGGGGCTAACTAGGATCTTAAATGCTCATATCTCCATACGTTCTATGGGAATGCCAAATTGTATTCCGCAGCCAGCGGGTTGACCACGGCTAGACAGCGGGCTGACCACGGCTAGACAGCGGGCTGACCACGGCTAGACAGCGGGCTGACCACGGCTAGACAGCGGGCTGACCACGGCTAGACAGCGGGCTGACCACGGCTAGACAGCGGGCTGGACCAGGACTCACTGTGCTGGTTGATGAGCATACGTATGCTGATCCGACTCATGTAGAACCTGTCCAGGAAGTACTGGACGTTGTTCTCGGTGGACGTATCCACCCTGACGCTCTGCTTCATCTCGAGCACACCCTCAGCCATCGTTTGCACCACGCTACTGTGCCGGTTCCGAATCTTGATCAGTGTCTCACAAAAACTGCCGGCAACACCGAAGATGAAAGTTAATTTTATATAATACAACTGATTAAGCAAAGAATGCTTAACAATGGGACACTAACCGCTATTCTAGCCGCTAGATATCAGGGCTGTGCATGACCAACTTGTGTTGTCAATAGTGGCGCACTTGCTTCAAACGTGTTGTATTGTTTCACCATTCGATTCCAACTGGTCTGAAACGGTGCCGTTTTGAGTTGTGTCCACTTTAGTCCACTCTAAGGGGACTAAATTGCACCAAAACTTGTATTACCAATTTGATCTGGTCAATTTCTTTACCATTCGACCCGGCGTGGTCTGAAACGGTGCCGTTTTTAGTTTTATGCAGCTGGGTCCACTCTTAAGTGGATGAAATTGGACCGAAACCGCCCAAAAAAACGTTGCCGACGAGCCCATGTTCCGAAACTATGGGACCGATCTGGTCGATTTATTCACCATCCGATCCGGCGTGTTCGGAAACTGTCAACCGCAGCCAACCTCGACCACAAACAGACAGCAAAAATCGACCAATTCAATAGTGCGGCATTTGAACTTGGACTTGCGCCACTAAAGCTGGTCTGTTGTCACGCTGCTGCCATCTACCTCCCCAACAAAGAAGCTTTCGAGGTTAGTGTCCCATTGATAAGTTGAAGGAATAGAACGAACGTCAATTTGTGGTATTTCCAAATCTATTTGAAAATGGCAGAAAGGATGTAATGTAAGTTCAAATACAAAGACAAAGTACGTTTGGATTCGTTAAATTTCGTAGGATCTGAGGCTATTCTGTGCATGACCAGGCGAGTTCCTGCGCACCACTTACTCATCGAGCACCACGGCCGTGGGCGGGCCCGTCTTATCGAAATGCAGGATGTCATTGAAGCTCTGCATGTACCAGTCGCAGACCATGCGGCAGGACGGCTGCGACAGCAGGCTCTCCGGCAGCAGCTGGATCTCTCGCATGATGTTCGCCAGTCGCACGGGCACTTCTTGACGGAGGAACATGAAGCTCTGCTGCTCGGACGCTGTCCTTCCTGAAATGGGCGTTCGTGGACTAAAGTAGAGGTCTGCACGGAGTAACAGTAAATCACATAGTAAATCACATACCAGTCACATACCAGTCACATACCAGTCACATACCAGTCACATACCAGTCACATACCAGTCACATACCAGTCACATACCAGTCACATACCAGTCACATACCAGTCACATACCAGTGACACCAGTGACCAGAGACAGGTGGAAAACCAGATGGTAGTTGAGCCAATTGTTCAGTAAAAAAACTCATACCAGATTCTACACACTCCAGCACAAGGTGGCACAAGGTTAGATTATGTTTACAAATAATACAGTTACATTGTGAACTAAGCTGTCCACTGATTATCACCGAGTGGACACGTGGTCTTCGTCAACTAGGGGGGAAATCTATGTATGCGCGACCCGACCGTAGCCATGATTTTCAGAAGCTTATTTCTTCGAAACTACTTGATAGATGTGGCTGAAAATTTGCAAACAAAAATGTTCCGGTCGTAAAACTATCGTATCAAATTTGTCAATGCTGCGTTGTCGGGTTTAGGAGCAGTGCAGGCCGATACACAATCCTTATCATGGTCTTCCCTATCATGGTGATTGCGCAACTTGCGGACAGGACCGAACGGCATCGCGCTCGGCCGGCCCCGGAGGATCCGCCCGGCCACGTAACCGCCTGCAGCCAGCGCAGGACGGCTACCGGGGTCGCCGTCTCTAACATGTCCTGTTTAACTCAAAGCAAGCTTTAAGTGCTCTTTTAATAAGGAAATAACGCTTGATAACAGCCTGTTCGGTTCCCGACCCAATAAGGGCGTTTTACTGGTACATGTGTTAAACAAGTGAGGCCACTTTGTAAACAACAGAATAATGCGTCTTCTCCAGCCTTTATGATTTGAGGAGTTCCAATGACACATTTGTTGCATCATCCACCTTTGCCGTGCCGAAAGGTGGCGGGAGAGGGCGGCTGGACTCCTCCCTTGCTAAACTCCACTCAGTATGGGGATTGGGGAGTAGGCAGAATCCAAAAATACTGTTCGATAGCTAATCAAAAATCACATCGAAACTATTCTTTTCATTTTCTGCTCAGGTCAATATTAAGATCACCAGAGGTCATACAAAATCAGAGGTGAAAAACTTTCCAAATTTTGGGTAACAACTAAAAAAAACACAATCAAAGGGACTTGAAAAGTACATACACCATAGGCGTCCTCAAATTTTAGCTCAGGTCAATACTCAATAGTTAAGACTCCAGAGGTCATCAAAAATCAAAGATGCTATTTTAGCAAGAAAGTTGTTTGTTAGTAACTTTTTTCTGATCAAGATAGGGCAATAATATTAACTTCATCATGTTTTTCTTGTCAATGTGCCTCAAATCATACCCATTGTTATTCGTTTAGATCAAATTATAAATGTTTACCTCAGGTCAAGGTCATAAGGACCAAGGTCATAAGGACCAAGGTCATAAGGACCAAGGTCATAGACTTCCAGGTGCATCACAATGCAAAACTTGTGCCTGGGTAACATCAAACATTATCTATAATAACAAGATCCTGAAAGAACTGGTCTGATCTATTGCATAGGTATTCTCTGAAAAGGAAGCATTTGCAGATTTGCCCATTGACTTATAATTGATAATAATGTTCTTAAAATTACATTTCTGCTGCATTTAGACAAACAATTTCTGCAAACCTGACAAACTTAAAGCAACAGCAGTTTGTCCCAGTTGCTTCTGCACTTATATTCCAGTGAAGCTGTTGATAGCTCAGTTGAACAAACTGAGGGGGGAGCAGATACAAAAATACATTGATAAATAAATAGATTGAAATGGGTGAAGCAATGCCCATATAAGGACATTTGATCTAAATTTATATTAATTTTGGTACATTCTCACTCTTCTCACTTTCAAACATGCCATAACTACAGAAGAAAGGCCCATAACCACAATATTTTGATTTAATTATGAAGCACATGAATAACTATCAAATATTTTGTCCTTGGAGCATGCACAATCAAACTTGTTTGGAACCAAATATAACCCATTTGGATTAGCCAACTGTTTGTGCAATCTAAATTTGGATTAGCCACCTGGTTGGCGATCTAAATTTTGATCAGCCAGCTGTTTGCGTGATCTAAAGATGGATTGCTGCCAGAATTTGAAACTGTGCAAAATCAATATTTAGATCGTAGTATATGAATGAATGAAAGCCAAAAGAAACTTTTCATAGTTTGCTTTTTCATGTTCTAAGAACAGTTCAACGCTTTTCCTTGGCTCTCGTGGTTCTAACCTGAATTCATCACTTGGTTACTTTTATATTGGCATTTTAAGTTAGGCCTGCTAGCATGCCCTAATATGGATATAAGCAATCTATTTATTGACCAATCTATTTTATGATCTGCTCCTCTCAGTTCTCCCAACTGAGTTGGGTGAGTTTAATAGTCTTTTATATAAATAATGATTTAACTGCTTAATATGCACCGATTGGTACCTTAATGCAGCCCCACACTGCGTCATTTGGTGTGCGATATAGCAGAAAAAGCTGGTCCGGACAAGCTTTATCTGTGAACACCGCGTAACCGCAGAATGTCATAGTGATATCAAGCACCGAATGGCCCAGTGTGTGGCCGCCTTTAGTTAAAGATTACCAATAAACATTTCCAATGTAAATGTTGAAAATAAACTGAACTCAGCCACTCAACTCTTGACCTAACTCAATCATTAATAGCGACTGCTATAATTTTGAATCACAATGTGAGCATAGTGTGCAAAAGCGGAATATAACTGGTGCTTGACCCATAGAAACAACTATATAGCTCAATAGGAATTAATTGAGATAATATTAGAATCCACAATAAAAAGCATATGAAAAAGATATCACTCTCACTTCTACCACAGGCCTTCAGGCCTTTCTCAGACCCAATGACTGTAAGGCACTTACCGAAGTCGATAAATTGTTTGATGGACAACGGTGATGGATTAAATCCAGAGTAATGCTCCAACATTCGATTTATGTTTCTTAGACATCTTGTAAGCCTCATTGTTGCTTCCCCGTGTATGACTAAATGGAAGAATCTTGATACTCAATACTGCAACACTTAATACCACCAGAGCAGCTTACTTATATGGTCTTGAGCACGACCACCATTCAACAATTATTGGAGCGCAGCCACAAGACAAAGCACATCCCAACGCCACGACCGAAAATGAAACAAAAACAACCGACTGCGGTAAACGACCTTGATTTAGAGCTGCCAGATATAGGGGCCTGCCAGTGGGTGGTTTGGCGTAAATCCCAAGAACACCTCTAAATTTCCCAAGCTCTCCTTGCAAATTTTATCTGACATAGAAATGGCTTTTCCTAGCACCAAATCAGTGGTTGGCGCCCAAATGCGTTCCCCTTATCACGCGCACTGCCGGGGCTGATTTCAGCCCTCACTCCGGTTTTTCATGAATAGCGAAAAAGCGGCAGAGCGCAGCACCGCCAAATTTGGCACAGTTGTTGACCATTGCTGTAGGTTGTATCAATGGACAATGATGCTGAGAACCTTTGCTGCATGTCTTTAACCATCAAACCCAGTGGCGGCGGGAGGTATTTTCGGATGGATGGGGGGGGCAAAGGAACCCAGAGTGCCCCATCGGGAAAAGCGCCCCCCCCCCCCCAATGGCGCGAAATGATATCTCCTCGGATTTAAGCCACAATATTATACCAGTAAAACGCCTTTTTGGGCGATGACCGAGCGGGCGCGATCTGGTAAAGCTAAAACAGGTTTGAAATATAAAACGGTACGGGAGTACACTTTTGCATTGAATGTCCATCAAGGCAGCCCAGGTTCAGCCCAGGTTCGGGACACCTCCGATCGAGCTGAAATGTGTACAGAATACCCGCCAGGGGCCCAGTAGTCAACGCCTAGCAGCATTCCGAGTCACTCCCAGCGCGGCGGTTTGACCTCCAGAGGTCAAGCAAGGTCACGAGATTAAATATTGCACAGCACATTGTGGTCTACCCAGAAGAGCTACGGGGATTAATCCAACGCTAAAATACTCGTCCACACTTGGTCTTATGTTTCCCACATCGACCCCAGACCTCTCAAGGTCACCATTTGACCTAAGGTCATTTAGGGGTCAGCCGCCGGTACCATTGCACAGCGCATAACTGGTGTACATAAATCATTTTACAAACTAACAAACATGTCAAACGGTGACCCAGGTGATGCACTAACTTTCGTCGCAAACACCTACTCCATAGCTATTACAGTTTGACCTTGACAATTAAAAAGTGCAACAAACAAAAAGCGTTACTCCGAGAGTGCGGTCCAGGTTCAGCCCAGGTTCCATTTTGCACAGCACATTGTGGCCCACCCAGAAGAACTACGGGGATGAATCGAACGCTAAAATACTCGCACACACTTGGCATTACTTTTTCCACATCGACCCAACCTCTCAAGGTCACCATTTGACCTAAGGTCGCTTCGGGGGCAGCCACCGGTACCATTGCACAGCACTGACATAACTGGTGTACATAAATAATTTTACAAACTAAAAAGCATGTCAAACTGTGATCCAGGTGATGCACTAACTTTCACCGAAAACATCTACTCGATAGCTATTACGGTTTGACCTTGACAGTTAAAAAAGTGAAGAAAAAAACGTTACTCCGATAGCGCGGTCCATGGGTTCAACCCAGGTTCGATTTTGCACAGAACATTGTGGCCCACTCAGAAGAGCTACGGGGATGAATCCAACGCTAAAATACTCGCACACACTTAGTCTTACTTTTTCCACATCGACCCGACCTCTCAAGGTCACCATTTGAGCTAAGGTCATTTCGGGGTCAGCCGCCGGTACCATTGCACAGCGCATAACTGGTGTACAGAAATACTTTTAGAAACTAACAAGCATATCACACTGTGACCCAGATGATGCACTAACTTTAACAGCAAACACTTACTCTATAGCTATCACGGTTTGACCTTTACAATCAAAAAGGTGCAAAAAACGCCACTCCCAGAGGTGCAGCCCAGGTTCGGCCCGGGTACGGGTCACCTCCGATTGAGCTGAAATTTGCGCAGAATATCCACCAGGGGTTCAGTAGTCCCTGCATATTCGAATTTGGTGTCACTCCCAGCGGTTTGACCTCCAGAGGTCAAGTAAGGTCATGAGGTCAAATTTTGCACAGCACATTGTGGCCTACCCAGAAGAGCTATGGGATGAGTATTCAAACAAAACAAAATGTGTGCGAGTATTTTAGAGTTGGATTCATCCCCGTAGCTCTTCTGGGTGGGCCACAATGTTCGGTGCAAAATCGAACCTGGGCAGAACCTGGACCGTTCTCTCGGAGTAACGTTTTTTTTCTTCACTTTTTAATTGTCAAGGTCAACCCGTAATAGCTATCGAGTAGGCGTTTTCGGCGAAAGTTGGTGCATCACCTGGGTCACAGTGTGTCATGCTTTTCAGTTTGTAAAATCATTTTTGTACACCAGTTATGCGCTGTGCAATGGTTCCGGCGGCTGACTCCGAAATGACCTTAGGTCACATGGTGACCTTGAGAGATCGGGTCGATGTGGGAAAAGTAAGACCAAGCGTGTACGAGGATTTTAGCGTTGGATTAATCCCCGTAGCTCTTCTGGGTGGGTCACAATGTGCTGTGCAAAATCGAACCTGGGCTGAACCTGGACCGCACTCTCGGAGTAACGTTTTTTCACTTTTTTAATTGTCAAGGTCAAACCGTAATAGCTATCGAGTAGATGTTTTCGGTGAAAGTTACTGCATCACCTGGATCACAGTTTGACATGCTTCTTTGTTTGTAAAATTATGTCTGTACACCAGTTATGTCAGTGCTGTGTAATGGTACCGGCGGCTGCCCCCGAAGCGACCTTAGGTCAAATGGTGACCTTGAGAGGTTGGGTCGATGTAGGAAAAGTAATATCAAGTGTGTGCGAGTATTTTAGCGTTCGATTCATCCCCGTAGCTCTTCTGGGTGGGTCATAATATCCTGTGCAAAATTTGACCTCGTGACCTTGCTTAACCTCTGGAGGTCAAACCGCTGGGAGTGACACCGAATGCTGTTAGGCGTGGACTACTCGACCCTCGGTGGATATTCTGTGCATATTTCAGCTCGATCGGAGGTGACCCGTACCTGGGCCGAGCCTGGGCTGCACCTCTGGGAGTGATGTTTTTTGCACTTTTTAATTGTCAAGGTCAAACCATGATAGCAATCGAGTAGGTGTTTTCGCCAAAAGTCAGTACATCATCTGGGTCACAGTGTGACATGCTTTTTAATTTGTAACATTATTTATGTACACCAGTTATGCGCTGTGCAATGGTACCGGCGGCTGACCCCGAAATGACCTTAGGTCAAATGGTGACCCTGAGAGGTCAGGACGATGTGAGAAAAGTAAGACCAAGTGTGGGCGAGTATTTTAAAGTTGGATTCATCCCCGTAGCTCTTCTGGATAGGCCACAATGTGCTGTGCAAGCAATATTTGGCATTGTGACCTTGCTTGACCTCTGGAGGTCAAACCGCTAGGAATGACTCCGACTGACTCCGCTAGGAATGCAAGGTAAGTAGGTGTGGATTACTGGGCCCCTGGCGGTTATTCTGTACAAATTTCAGTTCGATTGGAGGTGTCCTGAACCCGGGGCTGAACCTGGGCTGAAACTGGGCTGAACCTGGGCTGTCTTGATGGACATGTGCATTGACTGTGTCCACAATGATGACTTTGATGAGTAACACATTCAACAGTTTGACCGAGGTTATCCCCCAGTATGCATAGTTTTAGGAACGTTCAGCTGAATGGAGATGTAAAAGTAAATGGCGCTTCCCTGCATGACAAACTACATACAAACAATAACATGTATTTAAGTGAAATATTTACCTTTTGATTTATTTATCTGCATTTTTATGTGGCACATGTACCTATGGTTTCAAATTGATCGTGCCTCAATTTAAAAGTCAAATAACAACTTTTTCTATTTCAAAATCTAAATTATGGTAAATAAAAAATATGCACTAACATATGGTGACGAACAGTATGGTCCATCACCAAGGGCGTAGGCAGGATTTCTTGGGGGGGGGGACAAATGGGAACAGAGGGGCCCTCGTAGGCCGTAGCCACGGGGGGCCCACATAATTAAAACAGTACAGTACTAGTGCTAACCCGTCCGCTCCGCTGGGCGATTACTGGTGTCAAGTGGTGGTGCAAGCCAGTGATAGGCAATTAGGGATTGATAACCCGTACTACCCGTGACACCTGTCGTACCTATAATACGTTTTTGTACCCATCATACACGCGAAGTACCCGTCAAAAACCTACGGTGCCCGACATACACCCGTGGTACCCGTTGTGCCCCTGGAGAACACGTGTTATCCCACGCCGATATCTCTCTTTGCCATTGAATCACGTGCTAAAGCTATTGTTTTAACCGAACGTCAGTTAAAGGAAATAGTTCACCTTCAACATGGGGTTTTGAACTGAAATAGCAGTTTTGTAGCGCGTGTTGAGAAATCCTTATCTGGAACTTTTCTTGGCTGAAAAGACTCTCCAGCCGAAGATATTTGACTTTTTGGCGAAGGAATGCGGCGCATATATGATATACCGTACCGTCTGAACTGTGCCAGCACTGCATGGAGCATGCGCAGACCAATAACGCACACCATAAAATTAATAATTTACAACCTTCTGTCCTGAATTGGCGCGATGTAGGACCATTTTTGAAAAGAAAAAAAGAAACTGTATTAAAAAATATAGTAAAATCGTGCTCTGAAAAAAATCCGAAGGTGAACTATTTCCTTTAACTCGGAATGTAATCACCATATGGTGATTATCAATCAGATAATCCACGGCTGTGAAATCTTCGGGTGAGGCTTTAATAAACTTTTCACCGATTCTTAGTAAATATGGGCAGATTTGTTTTAAATTACACCAATATACTATTGGTAGTAACAAGGCTGGGCTAGGAGTGCGAAAATATTGCGAAAATATATCACTGCTGGTGCTGATTTTTTTTAGCGTAACGGCGTGGGATAAAATTAATACACCACTCGCGAGTATACAGATGCGTTAATCGACTCGGCTTCGCCTCGTCGATTAACTGCATATTTATACTCGCTCGTGGTGTAATACATAATAACCCCGTTATAGCCGCCACTCACCGATTATACCCGTGGAACACCTATGGCACCCGTTATACACCCGTTAAACCCGTGAAAACTTCACCCCGGCTTAGCGTATATGTTCATTGATATATACCGTATCGGCATGTCGATGACCTTCGTTTGGCAGTGATTCGGCGGTTGCTTCTCAGTGACGGAGGTGCCACGTCACGCCAGTCATGCGTCAATTGCTGAAGTCTCGGCGATGGTATTTATTCCGACGCTAATATTGCGCCAGCAAGCATTTACGTTTGTCTTCACCTATTGGCTAGAAGCGAAATATTTTCGGTGGATATAGGTCAGTAAAGACAGCGCTATCCGGCTATATACATTTGCTGGTCAAACTCGTCCTCGTCTTATTCCTTACCAGGCGCGGATCCAGAGGGGGGGGGGCTCGGGCGCCCCCCCCCCCCCCCTCCCCTGAGCCCGGGTTGCGCCCATGCCGCGCCATACAAACGCGCCCATAGGGCGCAACTTTTTGTATGGGGTCCCCTCCCCCTCACCGAAATCCTGGATCCACGCATGCTTACGGTGTTGTAAAGGATACAATTGTCAAAAATATTGAATTTCCAGTTCAACACCCAGCAACCGGCCTAAATATTACTCAAATGCTCTAAAATTAGGATTTTCTTATGTAAGTAGTTATAACTTTGCACCTGGAACGCGCTTCGCTCTGAACGACATGTTATACGCTAGGACAATCTATTCTCTATCGGATCGTGTTTATTGCATGTCACTGCGACCCTCGGTTACCGAGTTATCGGCCTGGGATCGACGCTGCGTGTGCCCGTTTTCAGCCATTTCTGATTTTTTCGTTAACAGGGTACGCCCAACAGGTACGAAATTTGGTAGCCCTTTACGCCATACGACATTCTATGTTTACGCGTGTAAGGCATTGATTGTGATGGTGCGAATAAACCCGGTCGTGAAGAGAAACAAGTACCTATAGGAAAAAGTAACGGAGTAACGGAGTAACGGAGTAACGGAGTAACGGAGTAACGGAGTAACGGAGTAACGGAGTAACGGAGTAACGGAGTAACGGAGTAACGGAGTAATGGAGTCACGGAGTAACAGCAACGGACTAAAAAGTAACGAAGTCACGGACCACAAAAGTAACTTCCGTTACCCGGAATCGATTCCGAATTCAATTCCAGGGCACCTTAAAAGCTTGATTCCGCATCCGATTCCATATATTCCGATTTTAGTCCACGCTGCATAAAAATGGCTGATCATACATATGTATTGTAAAAATGGTCCAAATGGCACAACTAACCATGTTTAATGTATTACACACAGGCATATTTATTACGACTATTTGTATAGAAAACTTCAAATAATTTCATGAATTTTGTTGAAGAACTGAACTGCGCTTCAAAACCGTGACCGTTCAAAAATACCAAGTTTCCGATTCCGAAGATTCCGATTCCGACTCAACCATTTTCTCAAAATAATTGATTCCACTTGATTCCGATTCCATCCAGATGCCAACAGAATCGAATCTGATTCCAATTCCAGTACAAATGGAATTTATTCCGGAATCGAAGTCGATTCCGCTGGAATCAAGGACAAGTCTGCTTACGTGATATATATGTAGGTATGTCACGAATCACGATTAAGCCAAAATGTCGTCCCTTATTTTGCGGATTTCCCTGGGAAATGCGGGAGGACATTCCTTCGTGAAGCTGACAATCACTTGGGTTCATAGGAAAGATGCAAGCTCATCTATACAACTTTGACACATGTTTCCATCTATCTTACACTTCCCTGCACTGCTTGCCTCACCCACCTATTAAGCAGGCAACTGTGCCTCACCAACAAAGATTTCACAGTCAATGCGTGCAAAGGAAACACAGGCACTTACACCCGCAACGCTTCTGGAAACTCCCTCGGGAATCTCGTGTCTACATAGATTGCAGGCGTCCAGCTCGCACTGCAAGAGTCGCATTGCGCCTGACCCAAATAAGCTGATTAGTGTGTGTATGACGACCGTGTGAATGAGGTAGATTCCTCGGTGGCTGACGATTGCGATGACCAGCCATGAGACCGCGGACCAGCCATGAGACCGCGGACCAGCCATGAGACCGCGGACCAGCCATGAGACCGCGGCGCCGGGCTCGATGTTGACCAGCCATGAGACCGCGGCGCCGGGCTCGATGTTGACCAGCCGTGAGACCGCGGCGCCGGGTTCGATGTTGACCAGCCATTTTGTTGACCATCCACCAGCCAGTTGATGGTGTTCGGCAGACGGCAGAACCTCCGTAACGTACCACAAATCGAGATATGTTTCCGTGGGGAGACTATTGGTCCGGAACGCACGGTGCGAAACCTGGGCGTGATTTTTGACCCGTGCCTGTCGTGGAACGCTCACGTCGCGCATGTTTGTTTGTTTTGTTTATTTGCTTTCATCGACAACAGAGTCATACTCCACTGACAGGCGAAGTCAAAAAAATAAAAGACATGACACACAACACATATATCATAGCCTAAAGTCGTTCTAAAAGTAGAAGATGAATGACATGATGAACGAAGTGATGATGACTATACGGATGATGATGATGATGTTGTCCGGAAATGCTTCGGGCTACTGATCGGACTCCGTCACATTCGGCATTATCTTCCGCGAAACGTGGTTCCCACTATCGTCCACGGTTTGGTTATGTCACACGTACGTTACTGTATAACCGTTTTTGGCAACTGCTCAGACAGAAATCACAGGCAGCTCCGAAAAATTATCAATTTTTGTTCCAGGGTGGTATCTGGAAGGCGTAAATTTGACCATATTTCGGACGTTTTGAGTGGCCCAGGGTGGCTCACCTCCATACAGCTATCAGAATATCACTCTCTCACTCTGGCCCAATGTGCACGGTGGTGGGAGGAACCTGCATTTCTGGCCTCGCTATTTAGCCGAAATGCTGCACATCGCAATAGGCGCACACGACAGGACGAGCAGTTCCATATACCTCGCATCCGCACTGAAGCCGGTAGACGTCAGTTTTCCTACCGAGTCCCTCGTCTTTACAACAGTTTACCGACCGAACTGACTGGTCTGAGGCCTGCCTCATTTAAACGGAACTTGCGGGTGTACATGAAAGGCTGAGGTGTAAACTAACGTGTGGCAGCCATGCTTTGTCGGTGCTATTGTTTTCACATTACCAGTTTATGTCTATTTTGTGTTGATGCATAGTTTTGTAAGCCGTGCACCATTGTTTTATCCGGTATGTATCTGAGTATGAATGTCAACTCCCTGTTTCCCCATGTACCTACTGTTTTATGTCTCGTGACGCCGGGCTAGGAATAGCCACAATGTGTGTGGATGGCCCGAAGTCGTCAAATACAATACAATACAATACATGAGACCGTGGCGCCGGGCTCGATGTTGACCAGCCATGAGACCGCGGTGCCGGGCTCGATGTTGACCAGCCATGAGACCGCGGCGCCAGGCTCGATGTTGACCAGTCATGAGACCGCGGTGCCGGGCTCGATGTTGACCAGCCATGAGACCGCGGCGCCGGGCTCGATGTTGACCAGCCATGAGACCGCGGCGCCAGGCTCGATGTTGACCAGCCATGAAACCGTGGCGCCAGGCTCGATGTTGACCAGCCATGAGACCGTGGCGCCGGGCTCGATGTTGACCAGCCATGAGACCGCGGCGCCGGGCTCGATGTTGACCAGCCATGAGACCGTGGCGCCGGGCTCGATGTTGACCAGCCATGAGACCGCGGCGCCAGGCTCGATGTTGACCAGCCATGAGACCGCGGCGCCAGGCTCGATGTTGACCAGCCATGAAACCGTGGCGCCAGGCTCGATGTTGACCAGCCATGAGACTGTGGCGCCGGGCTCGATGTTGACCAGCCATGAAACCGTGGCGCCGGGCTCGATGTTGACCAGCCATGAGACCGTGGCGCCGGGCTCGATGTTGACCAGCCATGAGACCGCGGCGCCGGGCTCGATGTTGACCAGCCATGAGACCGTGGCGCCGGGCTCGATGTTGACCAGCCATGAGACCGCGGCGCCGGGCTCGATGTTGACCAGCCATGAGACCGTGGCGCCGGGCTCGATGTTGACCAGCCATGAGACCGTGGCGCCGGGCTCGATGTTGACCAGCCATGAGACCGTGGCGCCGGGCTCGATGTTGACCAGCCATGAGACCGTGGCGCCGGGCTCGATGTTGGCCAGCCATGAGACCGTGGCGCCGGGCTCGATGTTGACCAGCCATGAGACCGTGGCGCCGGGCTCGATGTTGGCCAGCCATGAGACCGTGGCGCCGGGCTCGATGTTGACCAGCCATGAGACCGTGGCGCCGGGCTCGATGTTGACCAGCCATGAGACCGCGGCGCCGGGCTCGATGTTGACCAGCCATGAGACCGCGGCGCTGGGCTCGATGTTGACCAGCCGTGAGACCGCGGCGCCGGGCTCGATGTTGACCAGCCATGAGACCGTGGCGCCGGGCTCGATGTTGACCAGCCATGAGACCGCGGCGCCGGGTTAGATGTTGACCAGCCATGAGACCGTGGCGCCGGGCTCGATGTTGACCAGCCATGAGACCGTGGCGCCGGGTTAGATGTTGACCAGCCATGAGACTGCGGCGCCGGGTTCGATGCTGACCAGCCATGAGACCGCGGCGCCGGGTTCGATGCGCGGCTCCCCGGCCGCTAACGGCTCTCGGTCCGGACTCTCCGGCTGGCTCTTCGCTCTTCGCACGGCACTGAAGTGAGTGTGAGTTGGCCGCTGTCGGTGTTCCGAAGGGCGTCAGGCTCAGCTGCTCCGGTCCGCTCCCGCGGCCTTGTGCCGGTCACCTCCAGCATGGGAGGCACACACCACTCGGCGGGTACGGAGGAGCTGAATTACGGCCATTACTATGAGCCAGACACCAAGACAAACCGGACTTAATTCAACGGTTGGGCCAGCTTTGCCAAAGTTGGTACCATGGAGTAAATTGATATGCTGAGATCGAATATGACCTCTGTTTTGTGATTTGACGATGTTAAATGGCGATGTCAAGGCCAAGGTCGGGTCACAAAAGGTCACTATTAGCAATAGGTCTACGAAAGTCATGCGTCACATGTTTTATGGGTTATTTTACACGTAGAATTCGATATTAGTAGCCATTTTCACAACCCGACCCCGTGTCATGTCCCTCTGGTGAAGTGCAGGTCAAGGTCAGGTCAGATAAGGTCAAAATTTGAAATTGATCAATATAAATAAAAAAGACATGTTTCTAGACCAGTTTTGTCTTATAAATATAGTAGTTGCATTTATTTGTCAGTATCTGGTCAGTAAAAACCAAACAACACAACTAAAAAAATGACGGCATGAGTTACGCATGCTTATGGAGCCATAAGTCAGTCAAAAATAAAGTAATTGCTTTGGAATTTGGTGTTAGCATCGTCCATACTTGGTTCTCTAATAAGTTTTCATGTTTTTTATAAATATATTCAAACAAATGATTTTATGGAAATTTTCCCGAAAAAAAAAATCATGATGGGGATGGGGAGGCCCTATAATTGAATTTGTGACGTCACTGTGACCTGACCTGACCTAGGATTGACACCAAAGATTACCAACATGTGCCTTAGGTATTTATTTGAAGGTACCCGAAGTTTCAAGTTGCTATCCCTACGCGTTCCCGTGATATTGTAGCTTGATCTATGCGTTCGCGTAGTTTCCTTTCCTGTCGCTAGATGGCAGGCTGCCGTGTAATTGTTTGCAAAATGAGGAATTATCGTTTTTCGCGCAAAAAAAGCGCAAAAGTTATCAATAGGATATCTAAAATGAAGCCCTTGCGGATATCGTCAACTGAAAAGGTCCGTAATCTTCCGTAACACTGATGTGCAGAACATGTCTCGAATTAATTGATCATACCATATTACCAGGCTTATATATTTCTCTCTGGAGATGTTCAACCAGGCTACATGGACTACATTTACCAGAAATGTCCTCATTTGATTAATTCGTTTAAATTGTAATGCGCAAGGGGCATTGCAAAAGACCGAATACAATCGTCGTTTTTGCGTGCGATTTGCCAGATTACACGAAACCTAAGTTTACGCCCTCGTAGAGTCAATATGCCTGGTCCCACGTTCATTGTAATGTGATATTTGAATTCTGCAGACAATTTAGCTTCGAATACCAACCGAACCGACTTTACCAAACGAATTTCATTTTGTGATTAAAGTCCGTCTTTTCCTGGTGTCCGTCCCATAGTGCATCGGCAAGTACACAGGGCTGAAACACGACCATCGGCAAGTACACAGAGCTGAAACACGACCATCGGCAAGTACACAGGGCTGAAACACGACCATCGGCAAGTACATAGAGCTGAAACACGATCATCGGCAGGTACATAGAGCTGAAACACGACCATCGGCAGGTACATAGAGCTGAAACACGATCATCGGCAGGTACACAGAGCTGAAACACGACCATCGGCAGGTACACAGAGCTGAAACACGACCATCGGCAGGTACACAGAGCTGAAACACGACCATCGGCAGGTACATAGAGCTGAAACACAACCATCGGCAGGTACATAGAGCTGAAACACGACCATCGGCAGGTACACAGGGCTGAAACACGACCATCGGCAGGTACACAGAGCTGAAACACGACCATCGGCAGGTACGCAGGGCTGAAACACGAACATCGGCAGGTACACAGAGCTGAAACACGACCATCGGCAGGTACACAGAGCTGAAACACGATCATCGGCAGGTACACAGAGCTGAAACACGACCATCGGCAGGTACACAGAGCTGAAACACGACCATCGGCAAGTACACAGGGCTGAAACACGACCATCGGCAGGTACACAGAGCTGAAACACGGCCATCGGCAGGTACGCAGGGCTGAAACACGACCATCGGCAGGTACACAGAGCTGAAACACGAACATCGGCAGGTACACAGAGCTGAAACACAACCATCGGCAGGTACGCAGGGCTGAAACACGACTATCGGCAGGTACACAGGGCTGAAACACGACCATCAGCAGGTACACAGAGCTGAAACACGACCATCGGCAGGTACACAGGGCTGAAACACGACCATCGGCAGGTACACAGAGCTGAAACACGACCATCGGCAGGTACACAGGGCTGAAACACGACCATCGGCAGGTACACAGAGCTGAAACACGACCATCGGCAGGTACACAGAGCTGAAACACGACCATCGGCAGGTACACAGAGCTGAAACACGACCATCGGCAGGTACACAGGGCTGAAACACAACTATCGGCAGGTACACAGAGCTGAAACACGACCATCGGCAGGTACACAGGGCTTAAACATAACCATTGATAGCTCCACCCTGTATTGTATTTTATGGGGACCCATCCAGAGAAACCCATTTTTTATCTGGGGGCCCGGTGGGGTAGACCCACCCGGCCCACCGAAGATCTCTAGCCCTGCATGCTGACCTCTGAAGGACCGGAGATCAGAGGGCCCACTCTGATGTACAAAGGCTGAAGGTGACAACACGGTGCTGAACAATACCATGCAGCTGATCCAGAGACTCGTCACGAGGTACCCCGGGCGGCCATTAATAGTTGTGGGGGATTTTAATGTGCCGGATGTCAAATGGCGACTTCATAGTAATGCTTCCGAAACAGTGCCCGTATACGATCGAGCGCCTCAGCGTGTTGTACAATTTCTGGAAGGATGCGATATATCAGGTCTCAAACAGCATGTGTGTGAGCCCACCAGGGGTGTGAATTTCTTAGACCTTGTGTTCTCAAGGGGTGTGCGTGTTGAAACTGTAGGGCGGACCGGTTTATTTACGTCGGATCACAAGGAGGTCATTTCCCGGTGTCATGTCGAAACAAACACCGGACCGCCGCTGGTAGCGCGTACAACTGCACTGAACTATCAGAGGGCAGACTTTGACGGGTTAAGGGGAACTCTCGAACGTGTCCCATGGGAAATAATTGATAACACCCCAGTGGATGAGGCACTAGACATGTTCTATGCTATGTTTGAAGCAGCCATTCGTGATCATGTCCCATCAGTGACACTTCGGCGGCAATTCCCCCCGTGGTATGATGCTAGTGTAAGGCGAGCGCTGAAACAGAAAGAAGCCGCGTTCAATAGGACGAAGCGTAGCAGAACTCCTGACACAGTCAGTGATTTCGAGGAAAAAAGGAAGCGTTTCAAGTTTGTGTCATGTGCTAAATACTGCGAGTACATTAAAGGCATGATTGGTGATTTCAAGAGCAACCCAAAACGCTTCTGGTCATTTTTGAAGTGCGTTAGGGGCTCAAAGCGACAGCTTTCTGTTCTCTTAGACGGTGATCGTGAAGTTAGTGGCGATATTGAGCGTGCCAATTTGTTGAATAGGGCATTTGCAGCCAAGTTTTCGTGTCCCGATGTTGAAAGTGTACCCGATGCTCCCACTTACGACCTCCCCATCCTTGACCAACTCACTGTCCCAAGAGCCGCAATTAGATCAGCCCTGGAAGACCTAAAAGTCCATAAGGCGTGTGGTCCCGATAACATCAGTGCACGAATAATCAAGGAGTGCTCTGATCAGCTGGTGACCCCCTTGTCAATCCTTTTCAAGTTGTCAGTGCAGCAGGGTATTTTCCCGAGTAGATGGACCGAAGCCAACATAGTGCCCATTTTTAAGAAAGGGTCAAAAAAGTCACCTTCGAACTATCGAGCAGTGTCCCTCCTGCCACTACTAGGGAAAATCCTGGAAAGAGTAGTATACAGCAATCTTCTAAATCACGTTAAACCTGTCTTGACACATTCACAACACGGCTTCCTGCCGCACCGCTCATGTGAAACAAATTTAGCTTGTCTTCTAAAAACAGCTTGGGAGTCCATATCACACAGCGGTCAAACAGATGTAATATACACGGACTACTCAGCGGCCTTTCAAAGCGTAAACCATACATTGCTACTTCACAAGCTGCACCACTCATATCACATATCGGGCACCGTGCTAAAATGGCTCTCGACCTATCTAAAAAACCGCAAACAACGAGTCGTTGTAAATGGAAGGTGCTCCGACTGGACAAACGTGGTCTCTGGAACACCCGAAGGAAGCATTCTACGCCATTACTTTTCGCTTTGTACGTTAACGACTTGCCTGACAAAATTACGACCAATTGTTTGCTATTTGCCGATGATGCCAAATTGTATCACAAAATTTCAACCCCGAACGACTCACTTTTGCTGCAAAGGGATCTGGACAGTCTTTGCCAGTGGTCTGCTGACTGGAAACTTAATCTCAATCCGACAAAATGTAAGTCATTTACTATGACTTTGAAACGATCTCCCATTTCAGTGACTTACAAAATCAATGAAACACCCTTGGAACGCGTATCTTCAATCCGTGACCTTGGAGTATGGCTAGACGCTGAGCTCACATTTAGAGACCACATCAACTTCACGGTTACCAAGGCAAACAGAGCACTGGGTGTGATGATGAGATCCCTTCAGACTGGTTGTGCTCGCGGCGCCTTGAAACGGGAGCCAATATTGGCAGCATATTTCGGTAACGTGCGCTCCATACTCGAGTACGGATGTGTGATATGGGGAGGTGCAGCAGCAACACAGCTCGATCGGTTGGACCGTGTCCAACACAAGTTTCTTATCTGGCTCGAGTCACATGTCCATACCCTTCACCATTCACACTCACCCTCATATTCATATTCAGATCTTTTACAGTCTTTTAATATCGCCTCGCTTGCTCAAAGAAGAGTGCAGTAGGACATACTATTTGTACATAGAACCTTCTCAGGACGGATCGAGTCTTCTTTGCTTCTTTAAAGCTTTTCCTTGCAAATATCAACACGGCATACCCGCGCAGCATCGCACACAATCCTGCACGTCCCATTCGCTAGAGTGGAAACTGTTAAACGTGCCGTCTTTGCGCGGGCGCCTCGCAACACCAACCTATTCCTGTCTGCCTGTCCTGCATCCGACCTTTTCAATGATACCTTAGGAGCTTTTAGAATGCAGGTGAAATCATATGTCAAGAGTATGGCGGTATAGGCTGCACAACACTGGTGGCGATGAGTTGGGAGTGTGTGTGGGCGTGTGTGATGTGAGCATGAGAGTTTTATTACTCTTATTTTACTGCTGGAGTTTTCTCATTTACCGATCTTATGTGTTCTTTTACAAGCGTTTTCTTAGGTCTGCGCAGCCTCAAAGCATGCCTGTGAACTATTGTTTACCTATGTTTATTTTTAACGTATTCATATTTACTGTTTTATGAACTTTTGTTCCATTTTAGAATCACATTTTCGTTATCATATTTGCCTCGTCTGTTTTCAACTGTGTGCGTGTGTCTGCTGCTGTCGTGTCGTCGCGTGTTTTAATTACTCGACTTGAGCTGTAATTGGGTGAATGCCTGTTGCTCATTGTCAATAAATAAACAAAATAAACAAAGGGCTCATTCTAGATTCGAGCTTAAGAAATTCACTTTTCAAATGAAAACAAAAAATGATTTCGTGGATTTTTTTCCCGAAACAAATCCTTGTGGGGGGATCAAAAACACCAAATTACGAAAATCCGAGATGGCCATTTTGAGGAGGAGGCCATTATTTTAATGTAATTTCTGTTGACGTTTGTATTTGCAATTTGCTTCAAAACTCTATTTTCTACGATTGTTCAAACATTTATCGTTTTTCTACCAAAAATGGCATGACATGCGTCATTAAAACGTCATTATCTCCCAAAATACCACATCAATTTCATTAGAATTTGGTGAGAAGATGTAGAATTGATGCAGCATAAGGTACTGAAACAGGGGTGTAGTTTCCTATTCAGTTGAGGGGGCTTTTAGCCCCCCCCCCCAACTTGTCTTCAGCCCCCCCCCCCAACTTGGTTTCAGCCCCCTCCCCAACTTGGACGAGAAATGGGTCAAATCGGGGAGAAATCAGTATTTTTGTGGATTTTAATGGCACTTTATGCAATTTTTCCAAGCTCAGCCCCCCCCCCCCAACTTGTCTGTAGAAACTACTCCCCTGTACTAAAAGTTTGACGTTGATATCTATCATAGTTTTCAAGTTATTGAGAAAATCCGGAAGGAGGAGGGGCAGATTCTGCCCGTTTTCCGTTTCCGTTTTCTCCCCGTTTCCGTTTCAGTTTCCTCCCTGCCCGTTTCCGTTTTCATGAAGTTTTCTCCTAAGATCATTGTTTTCATATTCAGTGCAGGGAAAGTGCGAGGGGAGTATACTTGTATTAAATGCCCCTATAAGATTCCTGTGGGGGTATTTGTCCCTGCCCCCCCTCCCCTCCCCCTGGATCCGCCAGTGCCAACAATTACCGCCATCTCTGCCAGACACTTCATGAAATTCATTTGTCCATTTTCCAAATTTGTATAAGCAATCGCGAAAGCTGTGTCATGCCGCGAAGCGGCGCAAAATTTTCCGGTTTTTAACTGTGGATAGCTGGATTTTGACTGCTGCAAAGACAATTTTTACGATTTTACGATAAATTGGGAACGCGTGGGGAGGCAAACTTGTATTGAATGCCCCCCCCCCCCGGATTCCTGCGGGGGGGGGGGGATTTGCCCCTGATGTCCCCCCCCCCTGGATCCGCAGTGATTCTGACCTACGGGCGTCCTCTGGTCTACGGAAGAGTAGACATTCTGACCTACGGGCGTACTCTGGTCTACGGAAGAAGACATTCTGACCTACGGGCGTCCTCTGGTCTACGGAAGAGTGGACACATCCCATTTCCGTAACTTTTACCCAGCCAGACCCATCCAGTTCTTGTCTTTGCAGCTGAGGGCCGGCTTACCCACTCAGGATCTCCATCCAGTTCCTGTCTTTGCATCTGGGGGGCCCTGTCCGGCCGATCCACCCAGGATCTCCATCCAGTTCTTGTCTTTGCATCTGAGGGGCCCTGCCCGGCCGATCCACCCAGGATCTCCATCCAGTTCTTGTCTTTGCATCTGAGGGGCCCTGCCCGGTCGATCCACCCAGGATCTCCATCCAGTTCTTGTCTTTGCATCTGAGGGGCCCTGCCCGGCCGATCCACCCAGGATCTCCATCCAGTTCTTGTCTTTGCATCTGAGGGGCCCTGCCCGGCCGATTCACCCAGGATCTCCATCCAGTTCTTGTCTTTGCATCTGAGGGACCCTGCCCGACCGATCCACCCAGGATCTCCATCCAGTTCTTGTCTTTGCATCTGAAGGGCCCTGCCCGGCCGATCCACCCAGGATCTCCAGCCCTCTCCCTGGGCCAGTAAGCATGTGATGCGGCTGATGCCCCTGTTACCTCTGCTATGGTGTATATCGTTCATTACCGAGTGGGCGTGAAGCGAACGAAAAATATTCCGTTGAAGGGGAAACACTACGTATGAGCGACCCAACGCGACTGTAGCCCTGAATTCCAGAGGCCATTTAGGAGCTTCGAGCATGACTGACAACACTGTTTCCCTTAAAGCCCACTGACAAAGCCCACACACGAGACTTATTCCCGTCATGGCCTCAACCCTTCGGGTCTAGATAGCGATGTTTACTGCTGCTCCATGAAGGTTCACCGATGCAGTATCTAAATGCGGTGCTACTATTGTGTGAATTAATGCAGTCTCCATGCCATGGTGCTAGCTAGTGTCGTGTGCGCTACTGCAGTCTCCATGCCATGGTGCTAGCTAGTGTCGTGTGCGCTACTGCAGTCTCCATGCCATGGTGCTAGCTAGTGTCGTGTTCGCTACTGCAGTCTCCATGCCATGGTGCTAGCTAGTGTCGTGTGCGCTACTGCAGTCTCCATACCATGGTGCTAGCTAGTGTCGTGTGCGCTACTGCAGTCTCCATGCCATGGTGCTAGCTAGTGTCGTGTGCGCTACTGCAGTCTCCATGCCATGGTGCTAGCTAGTGTCGTGTGCGCTACTACAGTCTCCAGCTCGTTGTGTTTGTGTCGTGTGACCTACTGCAGTCTCCAGCTTGTTGTGTTTGTGTTGTGTTCACTACTGCAGTCTCCAGCTCGTTGTGTTAGTGTTGTGTGACCAACTGCAGTCTCCAGCTCGTTGTGTTTGTGTCGGGTGACCTACTGCAGTCTCCAGCTCGTTGTGCTTGTGTTGTGTTCGCTACTGGAGTCTCCAGCCCGTGGTGTTAGTGTTGTGTGCGCTACTACAGTCTCCAGCTTGTTGTGTTTGTGTTGTGTGCGCTACTGCAGTCTCCAGCTCGTTGTGTTTGTGTTGTGTTCGCTACTGCCGTGGTGTTTGTGTTGTGTGACCTACTGCAGTCTCCAGCTCGTTGTGTTTGTGTTGTGTTCGCTACTGCAGTCTCCAGGGTTTGGTGTTACCGTAGTGTGAGTCACTGCAGTCTCCTTTGTGTGCCCGTGGTGTTTTTTTAACAAGTCTAACCGCCCACTGACAATGCTCTTCAGTTTCTACTGCGCAAAAATCAATGAAATTATGGAGCATGTGCCGTTGAACAAACCAAACTAAGTGTCAATGTATTAGTTATCAATAGTACTTACGTTTATCCAGGGTTTATTAGTTATTAACTTTGAAAATGCGAACTTTATAAATGAAATCACTCTTAAGGTATAGCTTATCATAAATGAAGCAATAGCGCAACATGAATTGCAACGAATGCAGTCGGTTAGCAATTTACCTTGCCTTTTATAATTCAAAGTAGGGTTGTTGATTGCCCTTTGCATTGGGAAAGGATACTTTAGAGCTACCCCCTCGGTTGCAGACCCAACAAGGGCGTTCTACTGGTTCAGGAACCTCGCTGTCAAAGACCTCAGAGCGTCTGTGGGATTGTTGTGAGGCGCGTGCCTGTCTCTTTGACTGTTGACTGTTGTCAAAGGCTAATGGTTAAATCTACAAACCAGAGGCTGTTTATATAAGTCCGTATTTGTGTATTACATCTGCTGCTGGTTACGCCCTGCTGTTAGTTTTTTTTTTCGGTTGCACAGTCCAGTGTGCGACCGGACCAGTGGCGGAGGAGGAGGAGGAAGGCCCCTGTGTCGGAGCCATGCTGGTCACTGTGCGCCCTGCGCTAGGCTCTGCACTGCAGGCTCGCTGTTGGGCTGGATCGGCAGTCTTTTGCCGCTGACCGTTATCATTATCACACTGGGCTACGCACTCTACTTTGTCACCAAGGACGTTGACTTTTCTGACAATTCTGCGGCTGCATGGAGCTGCGCAGATCAATGCTGTACATACGTAACGTACATTAGTAAGCTATATGAGAGCTTGGCCATCACCATGAGTAACTTTGACGACTTCACTGACAACTGTAATCGCACGTTCAGCCCTGTGCTGAACGTACGATCCCGGGACACATATTCGAGATCGGCGCACATGTCTGCAACCCACGTACCGTTTAGCCAGGGGCGTCCGTGCCTGTGTGGTTCGAGCGGCCACTGCAGTTCCCATCTAACCGTCTGCAATGGCCCGTCATTACCGTCACGTAACGTTATGTGACGCCACGGGACCGCGGCGGCGGCGGCCACCGTGCGACCTCTCGCCGCCGCCGTCCGGCCGTCCCGCGTCAGGTCAGCCGGCACCGTGTCACCACAAGGTCGGGCGAATAGGTCATCAGTCACCTCACCGGCCGTCCGCAGCGAGCCTGGCCTCGAGGGAATGATGCTCGGAGATGGGTGATCATCAGAGCAATGTTACCAACGAGCAGTTTTCACCCCTGCCTGGTGTGGAACGTGGGTTCCGGCAGGCTGGTTCGGGTCACCTGGTGCGGTGTGGGGTCTAGTTCGGACTACTCTGGTCCGATCTAAGTCTGGCTTGGACCACTGATCAGCTCTGCAGATTTTAACTCGTACCCTGGTTTGTTTTGAATGTGACTCCGGGTCACTGCTGCTTCAGCCTGCAGGACTGCGCCAGGCCTGCCAGGTGTCTGCGGCCCCTGCACCTGCCGTTGCCTCCGTCCCGGCCGGACGGTCGTGGGAGCGTGTTAGCCGTCAGTAGCGCCTGCGGGCATCCCGCGGCGCGTGGCACGGTGTGCTGGTCATCTGGTCGAGGTGGCACTGAGAGTTACCCAACACAGCAGCCCCACCACGACCGTATAACAGGCAGCACGCGCCGCGGCCGTCCACAGTGCTGAGTGAACAGGGCAGGGCCCAACACAGACCGAACCCCGGACACCCGGAGAACTCTCACAGGACAGCCGTGCTGCCACTGATGCTCCTCCCATGAGAGGTAGGTCCAGATTCAAATGAATCAGCGGCGCTTATATCATATCTTGTGATATCAGGTTTTTATAGGATGTGGCGCTAGTTTTCTGACTTCAATTATCATTTTACTTGATAGTACGCTTTAGTTTGTCAGTTCTTCATAAATCAAATATAGGAATCACTATCTTTTTGGGGATATCGTGATGTGCGTTAACATTCAACTAAAGTAAAGTTAACAACAATCATTTATATTCAGATTTTAGCCGCTTGCCCCCAGTACCCAGTTAGCGAGAAGAGACGTATGTGTGAGAGTACGACGTAACACAATTAGTTGTACGACTTATCTTGTTAAACAGTTTAATCTCTGTTAGGACCTGATAAGTAATCTAACCTAGTTTGACTTTTGCCCCCCCCCCCCATGCATCTGCGGCGCTGCGCTTGACGTTGTTGGGTTTTCCTGAACAGAATAATGCACTTTAATCTTTTCACACCGTGTTTGTTGAGGATCGGATGGGATTTGTTGAGGACCGCATTT
Source organism: Chirona hameri (assembly GCA_036785665.1). NCBI lineage: Eukaryota > Metazoa > Arthropoda > Thecostraca > Balanomorpha > Balanidae > Chirona > Chirona hameri. Next base: position 58,542 of record JAXIVJ010002761.1, on the reverse strand, counting down.
GTTGAGGACCGCATGCGCATGCAGTTTTCATGAATACACATGGGGTCATTAATAAACATCCGATGTGAATCCCGTTATTTTTTCTTCAAAATTGTCTGCCAAAACTGCGTTCAAACGTATCCGGATAAAACGAATCGCGGCTCCTTATATAAACCAGTAAAACTTCTTTTTGGGCGATGACCGAGCGGTCGCGTTCTGGTAAAGCTAAAACAGGTTTGAAATGTGAAACGGTAAGGGAGCACACGTGGTAGTACCGCATAGTCCTTTTAGTCCTTTTAGTCATCCAGCAAAAATTATCAGGCCTCAATGCATGCCAACATAAAATTAAGTTGTATTAAATTGTTCATGATCTCCTTTCTCAAATCCGCCAAAAGGGAGTACGTCCTGAGCTGAGCGCTGCATGCTTCAACGTTACCGAGCGGGCGCGAAGCGCCCGTGAGGTTTCTCGTCAACTTACTAGACAAATTTACTTTGGACCCGGCCCGAACCGGCCATACAGACGCTTTTCAGAAGCTAATAACTTTGAAACCACAGCTCCGATTGAGATCAGGTTTTCACCATTGGATAGGACCATAAAATTAATTTTGATTTTGGTATGTTCCGTTATGATAGGGGTGGTACCACATTTGCACGTGGCACACGCAAATGTCGAAATGAACAAAAATAATTATTGATCAAAAATGGCATTACTAATTTAAGCATTAATTTATACGACCAGTAAAACGCCTTTTTGGGCGATGACCGAGCGCGCGCGCTCTGGTAAAGCTGAATTAAGTTGTATTAAATTGTTCACGATCTCCTTTCTCGAATCCGCCGAAAGGGAAGTACATCCTGAGCGCTGCATGCTTCAGCGTATACCAAACAAAATGTTCAGATTAATAATGTCATTTTTTATCAATAATTATTTTTGTTCATTTCGACGTTTACGTATGTCACGCGCTGTGGTACCACCCCTATCAGAACGCACCATACCAAAATAAAAATTGATTTGATGGTCCTATCCAATGGTGAAAACCTAATCTCAATCGGAGCAGTGGTTGCAAAGTTATTAGCTTCCAAAAAGCGTCTCTATGGCCGGGTCGGGCCGGTTCGGACCGGTTCGGGCCGGTTCGGGCCGGGTCAAATGTAAATTTGTCTAGTAAGTTGACGAGAAACCTCACGGGTGCTTCGCGCCCGCTCGGTAATGAAGCATGCAGCGCTCAGGACGTACTCCCTTTTGGCGGATTCGAGAAAGGAGATCATGAACAATTGAATGCAACTTAATTTAGCTTTACCATAGCGCGTCCGCTCGGTCACGCCCAAAAAGGCGTTTTACTGGTATACATTAATGCTTAGATTAAGAAACCCATTTCTGATCAAGATTTATTTTGGTTCATTTCGACGTTTGCGTGTGCCAACTGCCACGCGCTGTGGTACCACCCCTATCAGAACGCATCATACCCCCAAAAAAATTGATTTGATTAACTTATCCAATGATGAAACCTCCATCTCAATCGGAGCAGTGGTTGCAAAGTTACTAGCTTCCGAAAAGCGTCTGTACGGCCGGCTCGGGCCGGCTCGGGCCGTGTCGGGCCGTGTCGGGCCGGGTCAAATGTAAATTTGTCTAGTAAGTTGACGAGATACCTCACGGGCGCTTCATGCCCGCTCGGTAATTAGACGAGTGGTGCCCGCTTGCCATCGCAACGCGAAGCATTTTGATTTGAGAAGTTTGAAGTGCGGAAATAGTGCACATTGACATTTTTTCAAACACAATTTGATTATATTTTGAAATACAATTTATTTTTATATTGTCGAAAATGACCATTAATCGCGCCGATTCAGAAGGTCGTAAATTATTAATTTCATCAAACTATATACATACTCTCTGAGTCAGGGTTCTCAAGTCACACGAATGAAAAAAATGGTTCAGCCAATCAGATTCGAAAGTAGTCGCGTAAGGATAGACTCGCATTAGAGAAGTGCCAACCGGCGGCCGGCGGTTCGCTTGCCAGCACAGCATGCAAGCTGATTGGCTGATTGTATAGCCTCTGCCCAGGCTATCGTAAGCACCGCATTCTTTCGTAAGCACCGTATTCCTTCGCCTAAGAATCAAATATATTCGGCTGGAGAGTCTTTTCAGTCAAGAAAACTTGCAGATAGGCGTTTCTCAACACGAGCTACAAAACTGCTATCTCAGTTCCAAACCCCATGTTGAAGGTGAACTATTTCCTTTAACTGCTTAGGTACGCTGATCATGTCAGTACTTGTATCGCCCCGTTCCCGTCCCGTTCCCGTCCCGTTCCCGTCCCGTTCCCGTCCCGTTCCCGTCCCGTTCCCGTCCCGTTCCCGTCCCGTTCCCGTCCCGTTCCCGTCCCGTTCCCGTCCCGTTCCCGTCCCGTTCCCGTCCCGTTCCCGTCCCGTTCCCGTCCCGTTCCCGTCCCGTTCCCGTCCCGTTCCCGTCCCGTTCCCGTCCCGTTCCTGTCCCCCGTTCCCGTCCCCCGTTCCCGTCCCTCGTTCCCGTCCCCCGTTCCCGTCCCCCGTTCCCGTCCCCCGTTCCCGTCCCCCATTCCCGTCCCCCGTTCCCGTCCCCCGTTCCCGTCCCCCGTTCCCGTCCCCCGTTCCCGTCCCCCGTTCCCGTCCCCCGTTCCCGTCCCCTTTTCCCGTCCTCCGTTCCCGTCCCCCGTTCCCGTCCCCCGTTCCCGTCCCCCGTTCCCGTCCCCCGTTCCCGTCCCCCGTTCCCGTCCCCCGTTCCCGTCCCCTGTTCCCGTCCCCCGTTCCCGTCCCCCGTTCCCGTCCCCCGTTCCCGTCCCCCGTTCCCGTCCCCCGTTTTCGTCCCCCGTTCCCGTCCCCCGTTCCCGTCCCCCGTTCCCGTTCTCCGTTCCCTTTCCCCGTTCCCGTCCCCCGTTCCCGTCCCCCGTTCCAGTCCCCCGTTTCCGTCCCCCGTTCCCGTCCCCCGTTCCCGTCCCCCGTTCCCGTCCCCCGTTCCCGTCCCCCATTCTCGTCCCCCGTTCCCGTCCCCCGTTCCCGTCCCCCGTTCCCGTCCCCCGTTCCCGTCCCCCGTTCCCGTCCCCCGTTCTCGTCCCCCGTTCCCGTACCCCGTTCCCGTCCCCCGTTCCCGTCCCCCGTTCCCGTTCCCCGTTCCCGTCCCCCGCTCCCGTCCCCCGTTCCCGTCCCCCGTTCCCGTCCCCCGTTCCCGTCCCCCGTTCCTGTCCCCCGTTTCCGTTCCCCGTTTCCGTCCCCCGTTCCCGTCCCCGCTCCCATCCCCGTTTCCCGTCCCCCGTTCCTGTCCCCCGTTTCCGTTCCCCGTTTCCGTCCCCCGTTCCCGTCCCCGCTCCCATCCCCGTTTCCCGTATGTACCTTTTGTATGTTCCTCAGTACGGAAATGCAGCAATACGGAGCGTGCTGTGCAGTATTTACTATTTATACAGCACGTGTTTCCTTTCGCAGTTTAATCATGAAACAATCATCGATGTCAGCGACTCCTTTGAGCCACCGTGCCTTGACATTTGCACTGCTGCTGGTGTCCCTCTGCCTTCTGAGAGGAGCTTCCGCAGCTCTACTGAGCTCACAGAGCTCCGGTGGCGGCACCAGGGACCACCTGCCGGCCGGCACGGTCCGTCCTCCGGTCACCGTCGGTGTCCCGTCCAGCCAGCAGGGGCTGCTGCAGGACACACTCACCTCCCCGCGGTGGACTCACCGGCAGTCAGACCAGCGCGCCACCGTCAGCGTCCCGTCCACCCAGCGGGGGCTGGTGCATGACACACTCACCTCCCCGCGGTGGACTCACCGGCAGTCAGACCAGCGCGTCCCCCGGGCCCCCCGGGCCAACATCACCCTCACCCTGGGCGGTCGGCTGCTGCTCACCAGGGATCCCCACTCCGAAAACAGCATCTCCGGACCGCCGCTGAGCAGGGACGACACAGTGGCGCCTCCTGTCCTCCCGGATCACAGAGGTCAGGCGGAGACGCCTGAGCCCGCCACCACACCTGCCGACGGAGCGGCGTCCTCCCCCGCATCGGGGCGTCACAGCCGAGCACGTGTATCGCTGACCACCGAGCACCAGTCCCGCCGGCTGCCCCCAGAGTTCCTCGCCTTCCCCGTCTACTGGAGCACCGAGCTAAGCGGGCGGCGGGTCGGAGGCAGCGGCGGCGGCGGCGGGCGGGAGCCTGCGCTCGAGTCTCCGTTGGCAGACCAGATCGTCACCACTGCGGCAGCGCCCAGGCGGAGGGATACCACACCGCAGCCGCCGTCAGTGACGCCGACTGTTCCTGTGGAGATGATCCTGCCTGCGCCCCCGGCCGGCTGCGACGCGCCCGGCGGTCCGCCGGCGCGGCTGGTGGCCCGCTGCCGGGCGCTGCTCCAGCTGAGGCATCAGTCGCAACAGCAGCGGCGGCAGGCGGCGCAGCGGCAGGCGCAGCAGCATCTGCAGCGCATCATCGACCTGCACCTGGCCGACGTGGCCGCCAGAGACCGACAGGCGGCGCCAGTGGAGCTGAGGAGGTGGGAGCCGTCGCCGACCCGTGAAGCAGGGACGGAGGGCCCCCGTCGGGGGTCCCGCGGGGCTCTCACCCCACGGCCTTATACCGAGCTTTCCGTGGAGGACGCCACTCTGCTGAAGGCACGGAGAGTTCCGCCCCCGATGCCTACTCCTCGGACAGTGACAAAGGCGTCTCCGTCACTAGAGAAGCGGAGACGGCAGGAGTCACAGCGAGCACAGGCCGTCTCCGCCGCCGCACAGACCACGGCCCGGCCGGATTGGGTGCCGGTGAGGGTGTCAGCCGCAGGAGACGGTCCAGACGGAGATCGGTCGGGGACAGAGAGCATACATAGCCCGCAGGAGACCAGAGAGGCCGACAAACCACAGGGACGGGATAGAGAACAGAGCCAGTGGAGAACATACAGCTCTGTCAGCCCCAACAGCATCAGAACGGCGCCCGACAAGCTGGACAAACTCGTCATCAAGGCCATCGATCCGCTATCCACAAAACCAGGTACGTCTGGGGAGAGGCCTCCTGATGCACCTCCACAAACAAGTGATTATAAGCAGTTAAATTTTATATTTTGTGTTTTGTGCTTCTAATGTGTACACTACATACGTTGTATCTCTTTGGTGAAACTATTGCTGGCAGTAGCTTCAATACGCTGTCAACGCTTGTTGTGGCTACCATTCAACTCCTGCTGCATCTATATTTGTGCAATGTTATTCCCTGAGTCCGTTTTGACGGTGAGATAGGCGAAAGATCGGCTACATTCTCATCAACATCCCATCATATCATTCCCCGAGTAAAAAGCATGACACATGTGTACCAGAAAGCGCCGCCAAACAGCCCTGTTGTGCGGCAGCTGCAGTCTCGCTGTTCACCACGACCATAGTGCCGGTCGGCGGGATGCCCATCACACAGAAGGGCGTCATCCCCGGCCTGCTGCACATCCCGGCCCGAGTGTACTTCAGCTGCCGCGGCAGACGGCCGGGCTTCTACGCAAACCCGCAGACCGGATGTCAGGTGAGTCGCATGTCAGACCAGATGTCAGACCGGATGTCAGGTGAGTCGCATGTCAGACCAGATGTCAGACAGGATGTCAGGTGAGTCGCATGTCAGACCGGATGTCAGGTGAGACGCATGTCAGACCAGATGTCAGACCGGATGTCAGGTGAGCCGCATGTCAGACCAGATGTCAGACGGGATGTCAGGTGAGTCGCATGTCAGACCGGATGTCAGACCGGATGTCAGGTGAGACGCATGTCAGACCAGATGTCAGACGGGATGTCAGGTGAGTCGCATGTCAGACCAGATGTCAGACCGGATGTCAGACCGGATGTCAGGTGAGTCGCATGTCAGACCAGATGTCAGACCGGATGTCAGACCGGATGTCAGGTGAGTCGCATGTCAGACCAGATGTCAGACCGGATGTCAGGTGAGTCGCATGTCAGACCAGATGTCAGATGTCAGACAGGATGTCAGGTGAGTCGCATGTCAGACCAGATGTCAGATGTCAGACAGGATGTCAGGTGAGTCGCATGTCAGACCAGATGTCAGACCGAATGTCAGGTGAGTCGCATGTCAGACCAGATGTCAGACCGGATGTCAGGTGAGCCGCATGTCAGACCAGATGTCAGATGTCAGACCGGATGTCAGGTGAATCGCATGTTAGACCGAATGTTAGATACTTCATACGTCTAATTTATGATTGTATCACATGGAAAACTTACCTTTGTATTGCGATATAAGTATTAAGTGCAACCATTCATATAAGTCTAAGATTACAAATAAGTACGGAATTCACCGAGGATTATCAAAATCATTCAGGACTTAAATACGAAAGAAAAAATGAAATATATATGTTTGATGTGTTAACATCAAACATAACACATGTGTTAACATCTATCCAGCCACAACTACACTATCTCATGGTACAATTTATGGATATAGTCCGAGGTCAGTTATCGATTCAACCGAGGATATTTTGGTGGACTAAAAATCACTCCAGCCCCATCTGAACACTGTACAACGCTGCAGCTCCGTTCGGTCATCGAAGCGCGGCCGACCAGCCCAACTCTCGACCACGCCTCGTCACTGTGACCCGCGTGACGTCACGCTTTCGACCACGCCTCGTCACTGTGACCAGAGTGACGTCACGTTCCGTGACGACCGTCGTTGGTCGAGTCGCGTCCGCCGCAGTCCGGTACTGCTGACCGCTGCTGTGGATTGCGAGACGTCGCCGACCGGCACCGCCACGGCGTGGAGTTCCCAGCTTAATAGGCGCAGCCGGCCGCCGGCCAAACTGTTTTCGCAAGCCGAATCTAAGGTGTTTCGGCGGTATTTCGAAATCCGAGCATTTATCGCGTTCAGGTGGTAAACCATTGTCATGTGAATGACCTTCAGTTATCCAGTAGTTCAGGTGTATGACTGAATCAGGAGTGTAGGATCCTATTCAGTTGGGGGGCTTCAGCCCCCCCCCCCCACTTGGGCTTCCCCTCCCCCCCCCCCCCCAACTTGGACGAGGAAGTGGGTCAAATCCGGGGAGAAATCTGTATTTTGTGGATTTTGATTGTACTTTAAGCGATTTTTCCCAGCTCAGCCCCCCCCCCCCCCCACCACTTTTCTGGAGAAGCTACGCCCCTGGACTGAATGCAATGTAATTTACTGATATGTCATAACTGTATTAAGCCAAACTATGGAATTAAAACAGAACATTAGACACCGGCAGACTCAGTGGCGTACCCAGGATTCACTGGGGGGGGGGGCAATTTAGGATCAGGGGCATAAGGTACCCCACCAAAAAAACTCACCCGATTTGGCCCACTATATTTGTAGCGGGGCATATACAAAACAAAAAAAAATGTCATTATTTTTTTTCGACCAGGGGGCCTCAAGGGTACATCCACAAAAAAAAACTCGCCGTATCTGGCCAGGCCGGCAAAATACGGTGAGTTTTTGTGAGAGTACCGTGGGAACAGTCCCTATGTCGTGTACTGATGCACTAGCCAAATGGGCTAGTTGATGCTCCAAATACCTTGGTTGTTCATCCATGAAGCCCCAGATCGGCCTTACAAGGGCCACGGTCGACACTATTTGGCCCGGTCGACTCTCGAGGGCCTCAGCTAACCCTCCAGGAGCCCCGGCCGACCCTCCAAATTGGAAGGTCGGCCGTGACCCTGAGCATTATTGAGCTACAAAAAAAACTGCAAACATATTGAAAGAACTGTGATGTTTTGTTTGTTTGTTTGTTTGTGTGTTTGTGTGTTTGTTTGTTTGTCTGTTTATTTGTCTGTTTGTTTGTTTGTTTTGTTTTTCTGTTTTTTTTCTTCTTCTGGCAATAGTCATTTTCGCCGAACCATCAATAAAACTCCGTTAAAAAGGTGGGAAGCGCGGCGATACGCGGAGGGAGGGCGGTACCCTCCCTTTGGCGAGCCACCGCTGCCAACAGAATGTCAAATCAAATGAAATCCAAATGAATCCAGAGACGCCGGCCGACCCTACCGACAGGGGCGGATCAGGGGAGGGAGATCGGGGCTATGGCCCCTCCCCCTCTCCCTCGGGCAATCTGAGGGCAAACACAATATGTATAAAAGTTTGAAAATGGGGCCCCACTCAAAATATAGTGGGCCAAATCCGGGGTGTTTTTACATTTTTGGGTTGGGTGGGGGGCACCTCGACTGACTGAATAGGTACAGGGCAGTCACCTCGACTGCCCTGCACCTATTCATTTTCAGTTAATGGGGTAACTGACGGGCACGGGGTACCAGGGGCCGTATTTATTATTACCAGGGGTCGGGGTACCTGCCTTGTACCAGGGCCCGTGTGTCCAATACCACTACCCGGGGCCCCCTGTGGTCAGTGCCATTACCAGGGGGCCCCTGACCGACAAAGGGATCTGACAGTCCCAGGGGGCCCGGAGATGCCGGCAGGAGGAGCCCTCTGGCTGGCATTGGGGGGGGGGGCGTGCCTATTCGTGTCCCGCTAATGAGGCCCCCTGACGGGCACGGACCACGGGGCCCCTATCGTGTACCGGGGACCCCCTGTCTGCACCTGTACTCATTACTCAGTACCACTACCCGGGGCCCCCTGACCAACAGAGAGGTTTCTCATTGTCTCAGGGTCCCGAGTGGCGCAAGAGGCCCCCTTGTATCCGCCGCTGGGGGCCCCCGGTGAGGATAATTTTAAGAAAACAAATACCTAATAAAAAGTTGAAAATGGACCCCCTTCAAAACAAAGTGGGCCAAATCCGGTGAGTTCATTTGTTTTCGGGTAGATAGTTTGGGCCCTCGATTTGTAACAGGCCCTTTTCAGGGGCCTGGATAAATTTACATGGGTCCAGTCGTCGCTCCAGGAGCCCTGGTCGTTCATCCATGCATGCCCAGATGGGCCTTCCTAGGGTCCCGGTCGACCCTTAAGATGTCCCGGTCGACCCTCTAGGTGCCCCGGTCGATCCTCGAGGAGCCTGCAGCTGACCTTCCAGGATCCCCGGCCGACCCTCCAATGAATTATTTATTGCATTGCCCCTGTTATCACATGCTGCTCGTGGGCACATACGGCCAAGGACCTTCAGGGGGGGGGGGGGGGGGATTCCCCCCTCCCCCCCCCCTTGGGTACGCCTTTGGGCAGACCCGGAGCCAATGGAATCAATAACCAGCCTTTAGTCAGAAAGGGAGGACAAGGCAAATCTGAGTCATGTGCTCAGTTAAACAAAAAAATATGATGCTAGGTACTTTTCAACCCCCCATTAAGTGGAGAGGGCAATATTGCCTCGTGGTTATCTTTAGAATCAATAATCATAATAATACGAAAAAGTCCGAAATGGAAAGCATGGGTATAACGTGACATACATGCAACATATCAGAATCGCAAAATTAAGGTGGCATCTCAGATCATTGTCAAAAGAAATGTCAAAATAGAGGAAGTTGTATGTATGGGTTATAATTTAATTTATAGCCACATCTTTACAGTGAAACTATCATCGCTCGCTCGAAATGTATAATATAATCAAACCTATTATAAGTATAATATTTATGCTGAATGAACGAGTCAGATTGTAAACAATGTTAATGGTCAAGTTTAGGTAAAAAAGTCACCTTGACAAGGCATCCACAATAGTCGTACAACACATTTGGTATGCTTTTTCGTCATGGAAATTGAATGGCAGGTAATTGTCATTTGTTATCAATCAACCTCATGCAAGGAGTGTTTCGTGAATCTTATCACTTATGATTTATGTCAATGTCAGGTGAAGGTATGGCGAAATACGATCATTAATTTTTCCATCTCAACTAAAGTCATACATATGCTTCTAGTGCTATACATTTCTTACATTTTGGGGTAACAATAATTGACTTGAATAGTTGTTTAACCCGCGCCGTGCTGGGGTGGGGGCGGGGGGGGGGGCGTTTAGACGTTCTCCCTAAGGTTTTTCGAGGATAGCGATAGCGCACAGCGCATCCATTTTTGGCTCTCCTGTTCGGACACCAATTACCCACATGGTGTGAAATTCTTGACCTCGAGTCAACTCAGGTCAGGCCACCAGGCCAGGTCACGTGACCCCACCTCCAAAAAAAAGTTTGCCGTCGTACCAAAGCCACGGTTTTTGGCCGGTTGGTTTCAAACTTACAGGATTTCATAAACTCATAGGTACCTACAATTCGTTTATCATGAATGTTTGATATCGGTGACCTAAGGTCGTGTCAATTTCGTGATATCCCCATTATAAGTCAATGGGGAAATATCCAAATGGTTCCTATTCCGAGGATACGCAAGATATCAGTCCAATTCCTTCTGGATCATGTTATCATAGGTCATTCTTGATGATCCAGGTGCATTTTTTTGTTCAGTGACCCATACAGTCAGTGGAGGTCATGCGAGGTTACCAACACTGTTTTGTCAATAACTCTCGACAAAATTAAGATAAAGAAGTGAAACCGGCACCCAATGTGTTTGTATCGTCGATACATGTATCCCAATATGCAAAATGACCTACTTGGGTCGACACTTGACCTTCACCTGAGGTCATTTTTTTAATTGACTTGACCTGGTCAACAGGAACATTATTCGAAGCGCCTTGAAAAAACAAATACGTTGGCGTCAAACTTATATTACCTTATATTTATTAGGTAAAAATATATTTTCAAAAGAAATCAGTTTTACAAAAAAGGCTATTTAACCTTCGATGAGCTCTGGAGCCTAAACTATTGACCGGAGCTAATATTTGAGAATTTTCCATTGCAATTGTATTTTTAAAGAGCTTTTGATTGCTGTTTTCCGTTTGTTACTATCTATCATAGTTCCCGATATATTTGGGAGTGTTCGAAGAAACTGGAAAATATAACCTTTGATGACCTCTGGTGACCTCAATATTGACCTGAGCCAAAAATGACCGAAATAGTTCAAAAATGATTTTAGTTGAGCTTTCGAACGTTTTCTTCGGGTTTTGTGTACGTCCTGTAAGAGCCGAGTTCGAGGGGGCGTCTAAACAGTGCCCCCCCCCCCCCCCCCGCCCTCCGGCACGGCAAAGATGGCGCCGAGCACCGGCACGGCGCGGAAGCCGCTGATACCCGATGTTAAGGTCTTGGGTCATTAGATGACCTCTGAGGTCATGTCAATGATCCAAATGTCATCCAAATTGAAAATGCGTATAAATTGAACTTTATCGACCTAGAATCGTGAATGGGCATATCATAATGCTTAATGAGTGCCAAATTCGTAATCAGCGTCACAAAATGTCCTAAAACTGCCAAATTCCCATGTCAGGTCATCTGAGGTCAGTGACCTCGGTTGACCTGTGGAAGCGCATGACCCCAGTAGAACATATGATTATGTAAAATGGATCCCAAATTTGAAATCAGCGTAACAAAATGGTCTAGAAACCTCCAGAAGTCCAAAAAAGTCATCTGAGGTCATCGGAAGTCAATGACCTCAGTTGACCTCTGAAAAGGTCAATCGAGGTCACAATCTCAGTGGAAACCACAACTGTCACCTGGAAACACCTGTGCATATGCTCCTGAACAACAAACACTCGAAAACTGCAGAAGTTACAAGCATCGATACTGCGGGACGCCAGTTGCGCGAGACATTACCTTGAGAAACAGGTCATAGGTCACGGGTCATGTGGGATAGAACTTCAAAATTTTGAGAGTATGTGAGCAATTTTTCAAAAGTAGGGTACTGAAAGTTGCATCAAAATCGGTTGGAAACTACGTACTTAACTACGTACTAAACTAAACTACGTAAACCCTCGGTTTTTCTGGAAACGAGTTATTCCAGAAAAACCGAGGGGGGTGGCATCCACCCCCTACCCGGGCGAGGGTTAACCCTCGCCGTAAATGCCACCCCCTCTTTTTTGTTTAATAACTCGTTTATTTATCATCCGATTGCGATGAAACTTCCAGTACCGTACTTTTGAACAATTTGACACCTTTCACATTCACAGACACATTTGACACAAATTTCGAAACTTTATCCCCATGACCTATGACCTGTTTCTCAAGGTCATGCCAGGCGCAACTGGCGTTCCGTAGCATTGATGCTTGTAACTTGTGAATGTTTAGAGTGTGTGTTATTCAGGAGCATATGAGCAGGTGTTAACAGGTAACATTTACGGTTTCCACTGAGATCTTGACCTTACAGAGGTCAACCGAGGTCAATGACCTCCCATGACCTTAGATGACCCCTTATATTTCCAATGATTTTTCGAATATTGTGTGTCGCTGATTTCAAATTTTACATTTATTTTACACAAGTATGGGTTCCACTGAAGTCATGACCTTTCACAGATCAACCAAGGTACTGACCTCCGATGACCTGATATGACTTTTTTTGGCTTCTAGCAGCTTGTAGGACATGTTGTGACGTTGATTTATAATTTAGCAACTATTTTGCATAGTTGTATGTTCTACTGGGGCCATGCTCTTTCAGTGGTCAATCGGTGACACTACGATGACCTTAGATAACGTTTTGACCTCGTGTGGATTTTAAAAAAAAAATCAGACAATTAGGTATGCTTTGCAGATCTCTACCAACTGTAAAAAAAAACACAAGGCATCCATCTATGCTGGACAAGCGTGAATGCATCTATCTAATAGTGACCTTTGATCTTTGACCTCAGCTCAAGGAAAAGGTCAAAGGTCAACAGAGACATGGAATCAATAGAAACGCATTCTACTAACGACAACAAATGTGCCGCATTTTCGTACACGACTCGAGCTTGATTATAGGTAATTCAATAATGAAGCTATAATATAATAAAGCTACACATCATACACGTGCACGATTTCGATGCCATCCGGGTCATTGACATGACCTTAGAGACCACCTAATGACCCAGAACCTTAAAATTGGGTATCAACGGCTTCCTCTCATCACAAGTAACACGGTTTTTTAATCGAAGCTCAATTAAGGGCGAAACGCCAAGAGGGGGACGTACCCCCTCCCTGCGTGGTCACGTAGATATCTGACCCTGTACTGGCGAGGGTTAAGGCGGAAAACATGTTTGGACATTTTTTCGACTTATTTTGCACGTAATGAGCATAAGATCAGATGTCATCTTAATAATTCAATTCAGGTCCCCTCTGAACGGTGCATGCCGCGAGCAGCCCCGTAACTGCTTGTGCAACGCTCGGCCGCCAGATGTCAGGGCTAGTGTTAGTGTGTTCGCTCTGATGCCAACCATCGGCATCCCAGGTGGTTAATAATTCCAAGGCTCCAAGGCATCCTCAACCTTTCTTACCCCATAAGCAACCGGCAAACCCCAGGAAGGGGGGTAATAACATGCAGTGTTGAAGGACGAGTGAAATGACTGCATACTGGGAGCAGTTCCCTGCCAACTTCTGGGAGCCGGGAGCAGTTCTGGGATAGTCCGATTAAGCCATGCCTGCCTGTCCGGCCCCACCACTATATGGGAGTTGGGTTGAGCCGAGGCATTTCACGAAAACAATACTTTCGTTTGTGTCACTTGGTATGAAATACAGGCAATGAGGATGGGTACCAAGTCTTCATTTGATTAGGTCATTACAATACAAATGAGGATGGGTACCAAGTCTTCATTTCATTAGGTCATTACAATACAAATGAGGATGGGTACCACGTCTTCATTTCATTAGGTCATTACAATACAAATGAGGATGGGTACCAAGTCTTCATTTCATTAGGTCATTACAATACAAATGAGGATGGGTATCAAGTCTTCATTTCATTAGGTCATTACAATACAAAGAGGATGGGTACCAAGTATTCATTTCATTAGGTAATTACAATACAAATGAGGATGGGTACCACGTCTTCATTTCATTAGGTCATTACAATACAAATTTGCACGAAGATCCGAACTGTTCTATGTCCCTCCGCTCAGCTGACACAGTATTTTGAGTATTGAGGTACACACAGTGGCGGCGGAAGAAGGGGAAGGGTGGCAGCCCCCTCCCCACTCAAGAAGTGGGGGGACATACCTATGATTTTGCCCCCTCATAAATTTGTAAGAGGGGTCCTCTAAGAAGTTGACCGAGGGCCCCCAAGTGCCCCAGTCTGCCTGGGGGCCCTCTAAGGCCGACAGAACGCCCTCAGTCGACCTGAGGGGCCCTCGATAGGCTTGAGGGTCCCTCAGTCGGCATGAGGGGCCCTTGGTAGGCCTGCTGGGCCCTCGGAAGACCTGAAACTTCAACATGGGCTTGTCCGACGTTTGTGTGCGACCATTTAGAGGCCCTGCAAAATATAGTGGCCTAAATCCGGGAAGATACCATTCCGCGCTTCTTCTTTTTTTTTGGGGGGGGGGCCTTTGACCGTGGGAGGGGGACCCTTTGGCCCAGGGGTCCCCCTGGGTTTCTTTGCCCCCCCCCCATGCGAAAATACCTTCCGCCGCCACTGTACACATTCTCCAAGCATGACATGGAATGTCTGAGTCGTTCCTGCAGTTTGCACAGTTGCGGTGAACTTTGCACAGTTGCGGTTACAGTCAGCAGGTTACAGAGTGAAGACAGATCACGCGCCATTACGGTCAGTGGCAGGAGCAGTCCATCGGTCACGTGACGAGGCTGCAGTTTCGGCGAACTCCGCCGATAAAGCCAAGATGGGCGTCGCACGGTTAGGTCAGCTGTCAGAGTCAATACAACAAGCTCGTCTCGGATGTGAGACGGTCGGTACAGATCAGATCAGGTCAGGTCAGGTCCGGTCAGGTCCGGTCAGGTCAGGTCAGGTCAGGTCAGGTCAGGTCAGGTCAGGTCAGGTCAGGTCGATACAGCAAGCTCTTCTCAGATGTGAGACGGTCGGGTCAGGAGTGGGACGACAGGTCAGAGGTAATGACTTTGCTCAAAAGTGTTGTACATTCCCCACAAATGTATTCGTTGAAACATATGATCCAACAAAATGTTGAATACATTAAATATATAGCAAAACCAACAAACTTATTAAGGGAAACCAGTCACTTTGCCAAATCGCTGTGAATGTGCAAATAAGGGGTATTCCTACCTTAAAATTTTGAATAGGTATGGCATTGGTTTGGCTAAATTATCAAGATATATGTATGCAATTTTATATTGTTCAAAAGCAATATATATTGTGATTGTATAGTATATAAAGTATATGTATAGATTGCGAGAAGTGGCGCGGATTTCAAAAGTGGCGCATGCTGTTATGACATTGTGTGCTTCGAAAAGAGATGTAAAAGACTCGGTCTTATGTAGAAATAATTATTTATAATAGTAGTAAGTACAATTGTAATGATTGTCCTAAAATTGTTTGCATAACAACATAATATTGTCAATGGCGAAGGGTTCGCTCGCTGGTCCACGTGTTTGCGATCCTGAACCAAGTTAAAGAGGAGGCTAGGAGGTACTTGGGTGACATAAGTCAGTCAAAAATATAGATATTGCTTTTATTTATTTATAAAAAAAATTGGAGGGGAGGGGGAGGGGGAGTGGGGAGGGGACACCCGTGCTTGGTTCTCCAATATATCTTCCGGTTTTTGAATATTTTTGAGAATTGTGATTTTATGGAAATTGTTCCCAAAAAAATCATGTTTTTCACAAAATCAAAATTTTCAAATATATTCAAAACCGGACGATATATTAGAATACCAAGTATGGACGATTCCCTCCCCCCCCCCCCACCCACCCACACACACACACACAAAATAAAAGCAATATCATATGTTATCAAATGTTAATCAAAGCAATCATATGTTTGGCTGACTTATGTCTCCCTAAGTACTAGCCTCTTTCTTAAAGGGATTATACGGGTTTTTCCCAGAATAATTGAGTTACATAGTAAAACGTACTTATAAAGGTGGTAGAAGTCCCACGGTAGCCACATTTTTCTGTAAATGACCTCTTCTGCACGTAAGGACATTCCAAAGTGCGCGGTGATGCCACCGCGTATTTTCTGCAGGACCGGCTGAGGCAGAGCCAGTCATCTCTTTTATGCTAATAAAAACACCGCACTTTTGACATATTTACGGTAAAATAAGCAATATTTGAAAGAAAATAAACTTGTTTTGTTCCAACGACAGCAGCAGTTACCTAGTTTTCCCATAAAATTATATATTTTTCATGAATTTTCATGCCAAACAATTAATACGCTACCACCAAATTCTTAACGCTAAAGGCCAGAGATAAGAAAACCACAAAAACACAAAACCTCAACGAACAGTAGGTAGTAATCATCATAATCATCAGCATTTGATTGGGCGTCACACATACATATATAGTAAGGCGACAAAATTACAATCCGAGACCCCAATGAGTCAATCACTCAATGGCACCGTCCTAAAAATCGGTGTTGCAAAGCCCATTGCGGTATCAGTTTGCGGCGAAGCACCATTCACATTCTAACCTTCACAAATATGCATTCGGTTATAAATGCTATGCGCAGATGCTCCCATGAGGCACTATACATATAACGAGCTACAGAGCACTACAACAGGATCATCACAAATGTGAGTCATGTGTCATGAGTCATTCGTCACCGTCATGAGTCGGAGAATTTTACGAGATGATGGGCACGTGCTATCGAGTAGGAATCGGATCGTATCAACAGTTCCATCAGATACGGTGGGCTCGCGAATTAGACCCACATCAATGCTACCGGATGCTGCCTCCATTGTAATTTCAAACGTGTTATTTCCAAGGATGTGAGCTAGACCAAGGAAAGAACCCTCTAGCTCCGAGGGTGTGGTGGCAAGCACGGCAAGACCACGAATCATGATCTGCCTGAGTCGGTGCTCGGAGTGAAACAAATGGGCCAAGCCACGCATAATGAAACTTCTGAGTAACTCCTGCACTCTCGGCACGTTAAGGGCGGTCATCAAAGCAGAATGATGCGCAAACGGCGGAAGCCCGAGGGCTGCTTTGATGTGACGTGATTGGAAGGTTTCGAGCTCATCGACATCGGCGGACCGCAAAGGAGTGACTACACATCCAAATATGAGGGCTAGGACCACGATAGTGCGCCAAAGGAAAGCTTTATCTAAGGCTGACAAGTATTTACTAAGAATTCCAACAGGGGTTAAGCCATAAAAAGCTCCACGCGCACGCCTGACACGATGGTGTACGTGGGGAGTACCACGTAAATCTGAGCTGACAGCGACACCAAGGTGTTCTGTTTCAGCACGCACAGTGAGCTGCTGTCCCGATAGCCGCCAAATTGGGAGCTCAGCTAACAATTCCGCACCAAAGACGAGGCAATGGCTCTTAGTCTTTGATTTGTCAGGATGGATAAACTCTAGCCTCCAACCTTCCCCGAACTCTTCAACGATACACAGGAGATGACTGAGATTTTTGGCATTAGCGGAGACGAGCATTAAATCGTCTGCATAGCAGACTGCTGGAACATGGTAGCCGAGGAGCTCGGCGCCACGACCGCTCTGATCCAGAAGCTGTAGCAGCGGTCGAAAAATACGTTTGCCAACGCTGGGGAGAGAATTGCGCCTTGTCTGGTACCACGATTAATGCGAAAGCTTTCGGAGCGATGCCCCGCAAAATCAACTAGGGCGGTCAGCTTACGATACCAAGACAAAAGCAGGCACCACGCACGAGTGCTGAGTAATTCAATTAAGCGGAAGAAAAGGCCATCATGCCAAATGCGATCAAAGCATTTTCTAGCATCTAAGTTGGCAGCGAAAACTGGGGAGCCTCTCCTTAAGTGCCACTGAGCAGTTTCGACGACCAAAAGAGAGGCTTCAGTCGTCCCACGTCGCTGAACAAATCCAAATTGCAAATCATGTGGGACAAATGATTTTTCAAGTTCATCCAAAATGACTATCTCTAGAAGCTTTGACAAAGTTGATGCGAACGAGATGGGTCTGTAATTGTCCAACTCATTCGGGTCAAGACCAGATTTCTTAAGGAGAGGCCTAACCACACTGCTTGAAAAAGATACGGGGACAGTCAAGTTGGCAAAACAAGCTGTGAGGAGACTGGCAATTGCCGCAAACAGTTCGGGTGATGATCCGTACAAAAGGTGCTCCGCCGTAACACGGTCTGCTCCGGGGGCCGAGCTACGTTTTAGTCGCAGTACCAGCTGGGCAACCTCCTGGGGTGTGACTACACGAGGGTCGCCGTCATCACACCCCGCCTCTAAACGAGCAGCGACGACATCCCGAACCCAAAGCTGATTTGGAGAGAGCTGGGCATCGTCATCCTGATGGATAATAGAGAAATGAGCGCCGAAAGTGTCTGCGCCTAAGGCACACTGTTCAGGCTGCACACCTCTTCGCGCGCGATTTACATGCCGCCAAAAAGAGCCTAGATTTCCACCCCGCCGAAGCCTATGCAAGAGACGAGCTTCATGGTTAATCTTTGCACGAGACGCGTGCTTCCGCTCACATCTGTAAGCACGTCTAGCTTCGCGATAACAATTATGTACAACAGTATGCAACCGATAACCAGATTCAAGCCAAAGATAGTGCCAAAACCGGGCCCTATCCCGCGCCGCAGAAACACAAGGGTTCCACCAAGCTTTTGGTGGCCGCCTAGGTTTGGCACACCCGGAATCGCGCGCAGCGGCATGGATGCATGAGGTAATGAAAGTGTCTAAGTCAGCTAAGCCCACCGCATTATCGGTAGACATGGGTGGCGAAGCTGCTATGTATGACGACAGCAGTAACCTGTATCGCTCATTCCATTCTTCGCAGTTCCATCTAAGGATATCAGGAATACCAGTAGGGACACAGTTAGTAGCAGGAGGGCTGGACGCGATATCCAAGCGCAATTTAAGCTTAAGTGTGGCAATGATAGGCAAGTGAGGACTTAGATTATCGGCCGATGGAGGAATTATCATACACTTAACCAAGGACGAGATGAGACAGTCCGGCACAGTGACGTGGTCAATGTGTGTAGAACAATCCCCCCCCTTCCGTAAGTAAAGGACTGTGCCTGAGGAAAACGGAACTCAGCCACCACCAGGCGATGATCATCTAGCAGCTCTTGCATAAGAGCACTAAGCGGTGAGAAGCCATGCAGATGTTGCCAACGGGTCGGCCTCTGACCAATAGACATCCTCGGGAGCGCACAATTGAAATCACCCAGCAGGATGGCAGGGGAGGAGGAGCGGTGAGCAGTGATCAAGGCATCCAGCTTACCAAGCAGCTGGGTATATATGTCTATGCCTAAGCCGGTCGAGTTCCAAAATGGCATGTAACAGCCAATTACTGTCAAACAGGGACCCACTTTATCACAGACAGTAATGCCGCATAGGCGGTCATCATCACAGGACACCTTGCGGTAGCGCAGCCCAGGGCGGCTACGACAGATCAGCGCCATCCCGCCATGCGGTCTACCAGCGCAAGCGCCAGGTGGGTGATCCATGGCAGATTCTTGCACACATAAATAATCGGCCTGACAGTGGTCATGAAGCAAACTCGGTAGCATGCACTGTTCTGAACAAGACAGCCACGTTTCAGACAAGAACAATAGATCACAATTTTCAAGAAGCATACCAACATAGGGAACAGCAGATAGGAATCCCTCACAATTGTAAAAGCCTATAGACATTGCATGGTGCTCAGTTGCCCCAAACCTGGACCGGCCGTGAGTTGTGGCGTGCTCCTGTCCGCCGGTCGCTCCCGTCTGGGTACCAGGGCACCCGGCTGGCTCGCTTGCGACCTCCGCTGCCCCCACCAAGGTGAGGCTGCTGCTTCTGGCGCCAGGATGCGGATGGGGCAGTCGATGATGACAGAAATGTCTGTCTGTGCGCCATCTCCTCTGTCCACGGGCGTACTCGCAGACCATACGGCCAGCTGGCTGGGTCCAGGATGCGAGAGCTGTCCGCAGAGTCGACCTCTATGCGGTAAGCCTTGGTTCCCGCAACGGCATCGCTGTACCTGGTCACTCGTAGAAGATTGTGCAGGTGCGTCACACGCGGCCAGATCATGTTGCGCACCTGCGCGTCTGTGGCCTCCGCTCGGATGCCCTCCAGCAGGAACGAGGCTGTCAAGGAGCGTCCGTGCCCCGAGTCCTCGGCGACCAGGTCAGACCGCGGCCCGGCGCCAGTGACTGGTGTGGGCCGGTTAGCAGGAGGGGCCCGCATCTCAGCCTCCTCCCGGGAGTGATAGGCGCGCGACTGGTCACGAGGCCTCGCTGCGTGCCAAGGGCGGGGGCCACCGCCGCTTCCATCTTCTTCCTCGACATCATAGTAGCGTCCCTGGTTCCAGCGGGTGCGGCTACGACGCTGGAGGCCACGATCACGACCATCACCACCATGCTGAGGCTGCTCCAGCTGGTGCTGCTGGGATGTGATGGCAGTCGAGAGGGGAGGAACCGCTTGACTGCGCTTCATCGGCTGATCGGTCCACGTGCGCACTCGCAGGCCAGCCGGCCAGCTAGCTGGGTCCAGAATGCGAGAGCTATCCGCATAGTCGACCTCGATGCGATAGGCCTTGGTTCCCGCAGCAACCCCGCTGTGTCGAGCCACCCGATAGAAGTTGTGGAGGTCTGTGACAAGCGGCCAGATCATGTTGCGCACCTGCGCGTCTGTGGCCTCTGCTCGGATGCCCTCCAGCAGGAACGAGGCGGTCGAGGAGCGTCCACATCCTGAGTCCTCGGCGACCAGGTCAGACTGCGGTCCGGCGCCAGTGACTGGTGTGGGCCGGTTAGCAGGAGGGGCCCGCAGCTCAGCCTCCTCCCGGGAGTGATAGGCGCGCGACTGGTCACGATGCCTCGCTGCGTGCCTAGGGCGGGGGCCACCGCCGCTTCCATCTTCTTCGTCCGTATCGCTGTCCGAGTTGCCGATTCGCCCCCGGAGGGAAGAGGCAATCGCTTCTCCAAGTGCGCGCAGGTCAAGGGCACAGGCAACGTCTCGCGCCAGACTGTCCAGCCCCGGGCTTACCAGTGTAGAGGCCATCGGCGTCGGCGGCATCTCCGACGCGCCGCGTGCATGGCTCAGTGAGTCAAAGTGCGGCAGTCCAGTCGACTCGGCGTGCTGCTGCCCTATCTCGTTGGCTCTCTCAGTGGGTCTGGCAGGCGACTGCGAGGCCAGCAGCTCGGACATCTGCGCCTCCAGATGAGCTATCCGAGTGTTAAGGTCAGCATTCGCCATGTAGAGATCAGCAACTACGCCATGCAGTAGCTGTAGGTCTTGAATATGCACCGCCTGTGCAGCGCTGCGGTCATGTAGATCAGACACAGACCTCTCAAGTCTGAGCTGCGCAGCTATCATCAACTCGAAGTTAGTTGTCACTGCTGCAATGTCCATGGAAGGGGGCGAGACTGGAGCCAGGGGAGCTCGGTCGGCAGGTCGCAGTGTAGCCGTGGCGGCGCGGTGGGTCAGAACGCCTTGGGCTATTGAGCTCCCTAGCGCCCAACAATCTTCTGCCAGCCGCGCCGAGCTGCCCACATTCCTTCTGGCCAGCGGACGTCCGCCAACAGAGGGGATGGCTGCCGGCAGCGCGCTGTGGAGCTGCTCGCGCAGGCTGCGGAGGTCCAGTTCGTCCAGCGTGGCCAGCGTCTCGCACACAGAGACCGCACCGTAGCGACCCCCGAACAGCTGCTCCGAATTCGCTAAGATTTGCGTTAGTTTCGCAGCCGATGTTAGTGTAGTAGCTACCAGGTGCTCCAAAGTACTCTCTGCGCCAGTTGGAACTGTAGCTGAGGCAGTCACTGGCACACCGCCAGCTACCGTGCTCGAACCATCCACTCCACTGGCAACCACAACAGAATCGGCAGATTCAACAACTGCCGATTCAGTGACGGCAATCCCTCCCTCGGTTCCGTTCACCACTGCGCCTGTCGCCAGGGTTTTAGGCACCGTCTCGATATCTTCCATTGCAAAATCCACAAGTTATCTCCGCTCTCCGGCTTATTGGTGGTTCATCATAAACAACCCAAGCTCCGTTATTCAAGGTTCCGCCAAAAAACCTTCACGCGATTCGCATTGAAAAATCGAACGCCGTTCCCGAATTTAGCAGGACTTCGAAACTTGGCCAAGTTTAAAAAAATACTAAAGTTTTGATATTTTTAGGCACCGAAAAAACAATTCAAACCCAGTTTTAACCACAATATTTTCACACTAACGTATACTCCGTTATTCGCACTTACAAACGATGCTAAAATTATATGGCCTTACCAATATCTCAACCATAAAATTACACAAAAGCGGAGCACTACGAAACACGTCCAACTCCTCCGGAAAAACCTCAGTCAATACAAAGTCCCGTCAGTTTTGAATTGCATAATCATTTTGTGATCCAGTGTAGGACTTGCAGATAATTCAAAACTCTAAAATTGATCTTAAGATAAAAGTGGTGGACAGTAGTGCCGATTAAGTACTCGTTGTCTGATACTAGTCTCGAAAAACGCCCATGTATTAACGCTGATAATTGCTAAAATAATGGACTAAATGAGCATTGAGGTCCATGTTATATGTCTTAAACGTGTTTAAAGCTCATACAACTGCAAAAGAGTGCATTTACTTTCAGGACGGAAACCCGAATATTCCCTTTAACTTGGTTGATGATCGCAAACACACCGCTGGTCCAGTAACGCTGCCTTTAACACATGCTACCATATGAAGCTTTTCGACAGAGACAAAATTTTCGAGAACGCACCAAATTTCAAGATAAAACATCAAATGTATTCGGCAGGAGAGTGTTTACAACCAAACGGGGTATGTCATAAGTTATTTCTCGACATGGCCTTTAAAACTGCTATCTCAGTTTAAAATCACATTATAAAAGTGTCAAGTAACTGATTTCTTTATATTGGTTAGTGCTTGTGCGAGGAACATATTGTATAGGCAAATTATAATTAGTTTTATCATTTATGACCTCTTCCTCGAAATTAAAATATAATAGTACCAAAAAACGTTATATTAATATTTCGATCACAGATCTTCATCAGAAATTATACATCACCAAAACAACAATAATCAGAATACAAGTTTCGACTGCATATTGTTTCCCGCGTTTTTTTTTACACATTTTCGCGCGACATTTCTCGCGAACTTTATTCATACGGGCACAACCTTCTAGAGGCACAACCTTCTTCAACTTCGGTCTGCATAAATAGTCGACATCATCTCGCAAATATATCACAGCATCATCTATTAACAAACAAACTTTCAAGCCCATATCTAACAACATGCATAAATATACAATAAAACGATAAAAAGATTTAACAAATACAATGTTGCCAAACCTAAAAAGATGTATCTACACGAACAATGCCATCGCAAAAGGGCGGAAGTGTTGAATTTGACATGATTGGCCACGATGACACATTGGAGTTCAGCTTTGGTTGTTCCTTTCTAATCAAAATAGACTCTGAGATTTTTCGGTCCGGGTGGTCCTTAACTCTGTAAACCACTTGAACTTGAATGGGTGTAGGGGTGTGCCCGCTTCGGGATGAGCTATCTTGAAATGGTCCCCCATCGGTGTATCATTCTTCCTGCCTACCATGTCTCGGACATGTTCATTATATCTTAGTCTCAGCGGGCGTTTGGTTTCTCCTATATAATTTGCGTCACAGAGCTTGCACCTAAGCTTATACACAACATTTTGTATGTGTGCACTGTCCTCTAAACCCACTCTTGCATAAATTACATCTATTCCCCCCCCCCGGGCAGCGAGGCGGCGTGAAAGCTGAGCGCACTAACTGACTTTTCAACTTATTTTCGTTTCTCCAAGCTAGCCTAATGTTTAATCCCGATCTTTTCACCACCTTTTTTACTTTGCAAAGAACATTTTCGTCAATATATGGTAGTGTTAAGTACCCATCCTCCCCCGCTGTCCGTTTCCGCCTGTGTCTAGCGCCTCTGGACAGGCGAACTTCCCTGAAGAGCCTTTTCAGTATTTTCAGTGAATACCCATTCCCTAAAAGTAAGGTGTGAATTTTATCTAAGCTACCATCCTCTTTTTCTTTGCTAGATGAATTGTTCAAGGCTCTATGAAACATACTCCTGATCATATTGTGCTTGGTAGCTGTAGGGTGAGCTGATGAAGCATGCAAGACGATCCCTGAGTTTGTCGGCTTAATGTAGAGCTCCGTCTCCAGTTTACGCTGTCCTGTCACGGAAGTAGTGATTGTTACACAAGTGTCCAAGAAATGGACCCCTTTGTCTCTTGTTGAGTGATCCAGTGTGAATTCCAGGTTCGGGTGTGAGCTGTTGAGATACTGAAGGAACTCTAACAGTGCCTGCTCCCCATGTGTCCAAATCCCCGCATAGTCGTCTATGTATCTGACTAAGAAGTCCGGTTTGTGAGCTGCGTTCGCCAAAGCCTGCTGCTCAAACCTATCCAAGAAAATGATCGCTAAAGGAGGAGCGCAAGGGTTACCCATAGCGATGCCCTGTTTCTGCCTGTAGAAGTCATCCCCAAACGAGAAGACGTTATTGTGAAGACACTGCTCTAATAGAGTACAAATATCCTCATAGCTGAGCCCAAACGTCTCAATGTCCTGGCCATGAGTCTCGAGTTTCTCCTTGGCGGCATTTATCGCTTCTGCTACTGGTATGCTACCATATAGATGGACCACATCTATACTGAAAAAGATGGCCCCTTCGGGTAGTGGCTTAGATCTACTGTGGTCCGCTGCTCGTGAGAGGAAATCCTTAGTGTCCCAGAGGTGGGTGGGGATGAATTCCAAAAGCTGCTTAAGTATCGTTTCAAGAAGGCAAGCTGTCTTTTCCGTGAGTCCCCCGAGCCTGAAACGACAGGACGCAAAGGAACAGCAGGCTTGTGGTCTTTAGGTAAGCCGTAAAAAAAACGGATGTCCTACTGTGCCTAGGCGTCAGTTCCTCCACAACTTTATCTGGAAGTTTGTTCCTGATTACAGATTTAAACACTTGTTTAGTTTTTGCCTCTACTTTTGGGACGGGATTTTTCTGGAGTTTCTCATACTTTTGGGGATCGTTCAAAATAGCCTCTACTTTGTCCTTATAGTCATCCTTGTCAAGAAGCACTAGACCCTTGCATTTATCGCTTTGTTTCACAATAACGTTTTCATTTTTACCTAGATCTTTGATAAACTCTGTTTCATCGGTTGTTACGTTACCATTATCAGTTCTGTGATTTTTATAGGTACGCACTACATCTAGCTTCAGTTTGTGCAGGCTGCGCTCAATGTCTACATTAGAAGGGGGCGGGAACCTTTTACTGGTGTCTGGAAACCTAAAGTTCAAATTAGGAACGCTACCTCGGGACGTGTGGCGCTCGTCTCCGCCCACCTGGTCTCCGCCGTCCGGCTGTCCTCCTGCCGTGACGCCCTCTTGTGCTCGTCGCCCGTCGCCGTCCACCGGGTCACCGTTATTATGTTGCAGATCGCCCGTGTATCGATCCCTCCGTCCTTCTTCGCTGTTTGCGTCTGGAGGCGGCTGATAAAAGTCCTCCTGTCGCACCTGGTCCTGGTTTGTCTGGCTTGTCTGGCGGCCGACTTGGCCGAAGCGGTCTTCTTGCTGTTGTCTTGTGGCATCTTCATTCGTTCTGGGAACATTTTGATGTCGGGCTTCTCCATCTCCGACTGGCTCATTGGTTGCTTGATTTAGTCCTGCGCTTCGCTTCCGACGGGTTATGTCCTCTATCCACCGTTTGGCGTAGGCCAATCTTTCGACGTTTTTTTCTTCTACTTCTATTAGTACCTTCTTGGAAATGGACTGTGACACCGCGAAGTTAGGTCCTTTCGACAGTATGGCTAAATTTTGTGCGTAGAGAACCAGAGAGGATAAGTTGTTGACCCTCTTGTTGTTTGACCTGTCACTGTTACCAGGCGTCTGAGATGGTACGGCATTGTTGTCTGCTGTCTCGGGTCTGTCGGTCTTGCCCTGACGTCTTCTGTTAAACTTGTTGATGAGATGAGGTCGATTCTCACGGATGGTGATGTCGAAGATTCGATTGCAAGTATAGGCTATCTCAGTCAAAGTATCACCCACCAAGAAAGAAGAGACCTCATTCTTCAAGCTTGCTCGTCTTCTCTCCAAGAAGGCTTTACGACGGCATGATTCGGCGATGGCTTCATTGAGTAGAGTTGTCGCGAATGATTCAGAATGGTTTCGAATGTGGCTATTATTCGAAAATACCTTGTTTATCGGCTTGAGAGCATCCTCTATAAAACTCGGCACTACGTTATACTTTCTACAAGCAGTCAGAAACTCTATTCTTAGAAGCGTCTTCCTCACAAGGATTTAATATCTATTACAAATCAGGATTTGTTAACTTCCAAGTAAAGTAACTGATTTCCTTTAACCAAAATGTGATGATTTGTTGGTAAGCGATTTGGTAAACGAGTTGAAATTCTTCAAACGATGATTAACGATGAAACAATTATGAATACCTAAACCATGATTTGTGAGCGATCTATGTTGATGAAGTTAAAGGAAATAGTTCACCTTCAACATTAGTTTTAAACTGAGATAGCAGTTTTGTAGCCCGTGTTGGGAAACCCCTATCTGCAAGTTTTCTTGACCGAAAAGACTCTCCAGCCGAATATATTGGATCTTTGGCGAAGGAATGCGGTGCTGGCGAAATAATGTTGTACTGGTTCTAGCCCGGGCAGAGGCTATACCATCAGCCAATCAGCTTGCAGTTGGTGCTAGCAAGCAACCCGCCGGTCGCAGGTTGGCACATATCCAATGCGAGTCTATCCTTACGCGACTACTTCGAATCTGATTGGCTGAACCATTTTTTAAATTCGCGTGACGTCAGGACTCTGACTCGGAGAGTATGCATATAGTTTTGATAAACAATAATAATTCACGGCCTTCTGTCCTGAATCGGCGCGATATAAGGCCATTTTTGACAATATAAAAATACATTGTATTAAAAAATATCATAAAATCGTGTTTGAGAAAAAATCCAAGGTGAACTATTTCCTTTAAGAGGATCAAAATAAAGCCCATGAAAGTCCTCTGTTTACCTCGGACCACTTCGTACTTATGCTAGCGCAGGGCAATAGTGCCCGATGCATGACATTGCCAGTAAGTCTCACTTGAATTGATAGAATCACTGTTATATGAATAGTGCATGAGGGGGCAATAGTCGAAAATATTGACCGATGTGACGTCACTGTAGCCCGAGGGTGGAGACCGTATAAAGTGCCATTGCCCGAGGCGAAGCCGAGGGCAATGGCACTTTATACGGTCTTCACCCGAGGGCGACAGTGACGTTACAGAGGTCAATATTTTCGACTATTGCCCGCTCCCCCATGCACTATTGATTTTATTACATGGCCACTGGCCAGCCCTGCCATTTTTTGAATAAACGTGTTCTATTTGTTTGTCACATTCCCTCACGGCCTCATATGTTTTCATATGATTTCGAGACCAAGATGTGTGCATATAAAAAAGGAAGTAGCGTCGCTTTAGTTGAATGTATTGCACAAAATAATCCAGAAAAATCCACATAGGTAAATCACAGCGTCACATTTCATATCATCTAGTGCGTCAGGTTGAAGTTGAATGTGCAGCTTTGGCAGACAAAAATTGGAGGAATACGTCCCCTCCGGCTTTGATAGCTCGATTGGTGCTCTCTGATCTTCGCGAAAAGAGCAGTTCTTCGAGTTCATGCTTATCAAGAAGCTCAAAGCGCGGTTTTTCGGACATGCTTGTAAGATTAGGATAATTATCCAGTGGCATTAACTACGACTCCTTACAAAATGAAAATGACGTTCTACCTGAATGTGGCAAGAATTGATTTTTTTTGGAAAGCACAAATGCACGCGCAACTTACTATTGCCCGCTACCATGACAACCATGACGACCTCAAAACCTAATGCAACTTCCAACTTGAGGTGCTATAAGTTTTATTGTGCTGTTTGACGTCGTCATGGCACCGGGCAATAGGCAAAAATATCACATGAGCCGTTAACATACGAGCCGTGTAATAACATAGAATACTAGGTAAAGCGGAAACGGCGCTTCAACACAGGACCAATGGGAGGTAGTTTGTCAGCTGGCTAGTTTTCAATTAAATATTCTACTTAACGGTAAAGTTTCATACTGTGTCATAAATCCTTATTTTAAACTTCAATTACCAAAAACACATATCATCGATATCTGTTAGAAATTACAGAAAATAAGTTTCGCTAAGGTGGTAATGCTGAGGAAAAGGCCTTACGGAGCTAAGGTGGCAATGCTGAAGGAATAGACCTTACGTTGCTAAGGTGGCAATGCTGAAGGAATAGGCCTTACGTTTCTAAGATGGCAATGCTGAAGGAATGGGAGCTTTTTGGTGTATACCCCGGCGCACGACAGACAAGTAAGTCACCGCCATTACTTGCTGTTAGTGCTGTTTACAATTCTGATTCAAGTATAGACTTTTGCCGGTATGTCGTCACAACTCATTTTGGTGACAGTGACGTCACATGTACAAATATTAATATTTTGCAAATTATAGCCAATTGGTATTTTTCCGAGAAAAAAAAACAGAACTATAATTAAGACACTCCTTTTCATCATTCCACGTACTTTTCCCAAGGTGAAATATTCCCTTTAACTACGAATAAAATCAACAGCAAAAAGTATCGCTTCATTACGGTCTCACACCTTACATTTAGTAGCCGCGTATCTGCCGATTTTATCCAGTTCCCTATATTATCCAGTTTCCGCAGTTGCCCCTCCTCTTACTCCGAATCGTCAGCTGACATACCATTTTCAAGATGGCGTCGATCGGCGCGCTTGACTAGAATGACAGGGTGACAGTCTACACTAGTCTGACAGGTACAGTATGTGAGTTTTCAGCATACAGACTGCATGTCACAGCATTTAGGCTACCGTCGGCAAGTTGCAGTATATACTATGTCTGTTACAGTCATTGTTATAGTGCCCTGGTTACAGTCTACACGTTACAGTCTGTAGGTTACAATCTACAGGTTACGGTCTACACTCTCTATGTTACAGTCAGCAGGATGCAGTCTACACGTTACAGTCTGTAGGTTACAATCTACAGGTTACGGTCTACACTCTCTATGTTACAGTCTGCAGGTTACAGTCTGTAGGTTACAATCTACAGGTTACGGTCTACACTCTCTATGTTACAGTCTGCAGGTTACAGTCTATAGGTTACAATCTACAGGTTACGGTCTACACTCTCTATGTTACAGTCTGCAGGTTACAGTCTGTAGGTTACAATCTACAGGTTACGGTCTACACTCTCTATGTTACAGTCTGCAGGTTACAGTCTGTAGGTTACAGTCTACAGGTTACGGTCTACACTCTCTATGTTACAGTCAGCAGGTTACAGTCTACACGTTACAGTCTGTAGGTTACAATCTACAGGTTACAGTCTACACTCTCTATGTTACAGTCAGCAGGTTACAGTCTAAACGTTACAGTCTGTAGGTTACAATCTACAGGTTACGGTCTACACTCTCTATGTTACAGTCAGCAGGTTACAGTCTACACGTTACAGTCTGTAGGTTACAATATACAGGTTACGGTCCACACTCTCTATGTTACAGTCAGCAGGTTACAGTCTACACGTTACAGTCTGTAGGCTACAATCTACAGGTTACGGTCTACACTCTCTATGTTACAGTCTGGAAGTTACAGTCTGTAGGTTACAATCTACAGGTTACGGTCTACACTCTCTATGTTACAGTCTGCAGGTTACAGTCTGGAGGTTACAGTCTGGAGGTTACAGTCAGTGCTATAGTGCCCTGGTTACAGTCTACACGTTACAGTCTGTAGGTTACAATCTACAGGTTACGGTCTACACTCTCTATGTTACAGTCTACAGGTTACAGTCTGTAGGTTACAATCTACAGGTTACGGTCTACACTCTCTATGTTACAGTCTACACGTTATAGTCTGGAAGTTACAGTCTGGAGGTTACAGTCAGTGTTATAGTACCCTGGTTACAGTCTACACGTTACAGTCTGTAAGCTACAATCTACAGGTTACGGTCTACACTCTCTATGTTACAGTCAGCAGGTTACAGTCTGTAGGCTACAATCTACAGGTTACGATCTACACTCTCTATGTTACAGTCAGCAGGTTACAGTCTACACGTTACAGTCTGTAGGTTACAATATACAGGTTACGGTCTACACTCTCTATGTTACAGTCAGCAGGTTACAGTCTACACGTTACAGTCTGTAGGTTACAATCTACAGGTTACGGTCTACACTCTCTATGTTACAATCAGCAGGTTACAGTCTACACGTTACAGTCTGTAGGTTACAATCTACAGGTTACGGTCTACACTCTCTATGTTACAGTCAGCAGGTTACAGTCCACACGTTACAGTCTGTAGGTTACAATCTACAGGTTACGGTCTACACTCTTTATGTTACAGTCTGCAGGTTACAGTCTGTAGGTTACAATCTACAGGTTACAGTCTACACTCTATATGGTACAGTCAGCAGGTTACCGTCTGGAAGTTACAGTCTGTAGGTTACAATCTACAGGTTACGGCCTGCACTCTCTATGTTACAGTCTGCAGGTAACAGTCTGGAAGTTACAGTCTGTAGGTTACAATCTACAGGTTACGGTCTACACTCTCTATGTTACAGTCTGCAGGTTACAGTCTGGAAGTTACAGTATGTAGGTTACAATCTACAGGTTACGGTCTACACTCTCTATGTTACATTCTGCAGGTTACAGTCTGGAAGTTACAGTCTGTAGGTTACAATCTACAGGTTACGGTCTACACCCTCTATGTTACAGTATGCAGGTTACAGTCAGCAGGTTACAGTCCTGCGTTACAGTCTGCAGGTTACAGTTTGTAGGTCACAGTCTGCAGGTTACATTCTGTAAGATTCAGTCAGCAGTTTAAATGTTACGTCAGCAGTAGGTACATAGTGTGTGGTCTGGAACGGAGGACTGTGTGCACGACGACCGTGCAATGTGTAATATCTGACCGCTACAGAGGGGGCTACTTCGTATCAGAGGTTTTAGTCATACCATTGGTCATAACGGCACGTGCCATGAATACACGGGACGAATTGAATTACAAGTAGGTGCTGTCCTTGAACAGATGCAGTACTCCTTATCAGGGGCATCGTTTTATGAAAATGATTGGTAGGGCCCCAATGCTAACTTTATCAATGTTAAGGTCATTCTTATCATGCAACGCCATATACCATAGGCCTAATGGTACAATGTGACATTATTGGTAGGGCCCTGATCCTACCAGGCTTATAGAAAATGACAATCATGCTCCTTATTACACACCTCACAAGCACTCCATCATAACAACTAATAGTACGTCCCACACATCGTTCAACCTTTTTTGCATGGTAATTGACCTGGCTTTTTCCAAAATGGCCGATACAATATTTGACTTTTGCGACTCATGATGATGATTTAGATCATCTAAACCAGTAAAACATCCTTATTGGGTCGGCAACCGAGCAGGTTGTGCTTAAGCATTCTTTCACAATGCAAAGAGCACTTAAAAATATTACTTTAAATGTAAAAAAGTAAAGGTCAAGGTGCTTACCGACTGTATTGGTTCATGTTGCGTTGTCGCGCTGTTGCCGTGGGTAATTGACCTGGCTGTCTTGATCGCCATGTCTTGAAGGTATCTGCATTTCCTGAGTCCGCATTTTCGAAATTAATAACCATTCATTTTGCATGGGAACTTGCTTTGGTTTGATCAACGGCACGTGCTAGATCATTTCACTTAGTATTGCGCAGTAGAAACTGAAGAGCATTGACAGTGTGCCAGAATTGTACAAAAATACAACACCACAGGCTGGAGAGACTGCAGTAATTCACAAAAGGTACCATCAACCCCTGGAGACTGCAGTAGCGCACACAACACTAACACTACGGCCTAGAGACTTCAGTAGCGCACACAACACTAACACCACGGGCTGGAGACTGCAGTAGCGCACACAACACTAACACCACGGACTGGAGACTGCAGTAGCGCACACAACACCAACACCACGGACTGGAGACTGCAGTAGCACACACAACACTAACACCACGGACTGGAGACTGCAGTAGCACACACAACACTAACACCACGGACTGGAGACTGCAGTAGCGCACACAACACTAACACCACGGGCTGGAGACTGCAGTAGCGAACACAACACTAACACCAAGTGCTGCAGTAGCACACACAATACTAACACCACGGGCTAGAGACTTCAGTAGCTCACACGGCAAGGGCACCAAAGAATGGAGATTGCGATGTGCGTTGCACTCGCTCGGAAACAACGCCAGCCTATAAAAACGAGCAGTTTGTTGCACATCTTTAGACGCTACGTATATCATCATCATCATCATCATTTTTATTGGGCGTCGCACATACATATATTGTAAGGCGACAAAAACAACCGGAGACCCCAATCAGTCAATCACTCAATGGCACCGTCCTAAAATCGGTGTTGCAAAGCCCATTGCGGTATCAGTTTGCGGCGAAGCACCATTCACATTCTAACCTTCACAAATATACACTCAGTTATAAATGCTATGCGCAGACGCTCCCATGAGGGACTATGGGAGCGTCTATGGGGACATATCACGAGCTACAGAACACTACAACAGGATCATCAAAAATGTGAATCATGTGTCATGAGTCATTCGTCACCGTCATGAGTCATTCGTGACCGTCATGAGTCGGAGAATTTTACGAGATGATGGGCACGTGCTATCAAGTAGGAATCGGATCGTATCAACAGTTCCATCAGATACGGTAGGCTTGCGAATTAGACCCACATCAATGCTACCGGATGCTTCCTCCATTGTAATTTCAAACGTGTTATTTCCAAGGCTGTGAGCTAGACCGAGGAAAGAACCCTCTAGCTCCGAGGGTGTGGTGGCGAGCACGGCAAGGCCACGAATCATGATCTGCCTGAGTCGGTGCTCGGAGTGAAACAAATGGGCCAAGCCACGCAGAATGAAGCTTCTGAGTAACTCCTGCACTCTCGACACGTTAAGGGCATCAAAGCAGAATGGCAGCAAAGCAGAATGGTGCGCAAACGGCGGAAGCAAGAGGGCTGCTTTGATGTGACGTGATTGGAAGGTTGCGAGCTCATCGATATCGGCGGACTGCAAAGGAGTGACTACACATCCAAATATGAGGGCTGGGACCACGATAGTGCGCCAAAGGAAAGCTTTATCTAAGGCTGATAAGTATTTACTAAGAATTCCAACAGGGGTTAAGCCATAAAAAGCTCCACGCGCACGCCTGACACGATGGTGTACGTGGGGAGTACCACGTAAATCTGAGCTGACAGCGACACCAAGGTGTTCTGTTTCAGCACCCTCAGTGAGCTGCTGTCCTGATAGCCGCCAAATTGGGAGCTCAGCTAACAATTCCGCACCAAAGACGAGGAAATGACCCTTAGTCTTTGATTTGTCAGGATGGGTAAACTCTAGCCTCCAACCTTCCCCGAACTCTTCAACGATACACAGGAGATGACTGAGATTTTTGGCAGTAGTGGAGACGAGCATTACATCGTCTGCATAGAAAACTGCTGGAACATGGTAGCCGAGGAGCTTGGCGCCACGACCGCTCTGATCCAGAAGCTGTATCAGCGGTCGAAAAATACGTTTGCCAACGCTGTGGAGAGAATTGCGCCTTGTCTGGTACCACGATTAATGCGAAAGCTTTCGGAGCGATGCCCCGCAAAATCGACTAGGGCGGTCAGCTTACGATACCAAGACAAAAGCAGGCACCACGCACGAGTGCTGAGTAATTCAATTAAGCGGAAGAAAAGGTCATCATGCGAAATGCGATCAAAGCATTTTCTAGCATCTAAATTGGCAGCGAAAACAGGGGAGCCTCTCCTTAAGTGCCACTGAGCAGTTTCGACGACCAGAAGAGAGGCTTCAGTCGTCCCACGTCGCTGAACAAATCCAAATTGCAAATCATGTGGGACAAATTATTTTTCAAGTTCATCCAAAATGACTATCTCTAGAAGCTTTGACAAAGTTGATGCTAACGAGATGGGTCTGTAATTTCACCTCTAATTTGGCCTGACGTCACAGTCGGTCAGCTAATGGGAGCCTGGATGAGGCGGGAGGGGCGGGGCGGGGCGGGGCGGGGCGGGGCGGGGCGGGGCGGGGCGGGTGACCTTCACTGAGGGTCGGCCGTGGCACGCCGCATCCTTTCGCCGCGCGGCCGGCCGGGAGGCACCCCCGGCCCAGCCCGGGGTATCGGGACGGCCGGGATGTGTCACTGCTGTGTCGTCACTGCTGGACCGGTAACGGATCCGCCGCGCCCAGCTGTACCGGCCCGTACCGCCTGACTCTGACGTCTCTCCTCCTCCCCTCTGTATTCTGATGGAGTCACCTGGGTCCAGTCTGCCGGCCCGTACCGCCTGACTCTGACGTCTCCCCTCCTCCCCTCTGTGCTCTGATGGAGTCACCTGGGTCCAGTCTGTCAGCCCGTACCGCCTGACTCTGACGTCTCTCCTCCTCCCCTCTGTGCTCTGATGGAGTCACCTGGGTCCAGTCTGCCGGTCCGTACCGCCTGACTCTGACGTCTCTCCTCCTCCCCTCTGTGCTCTGATGGAGTCACCTGGGTCCAGTCTGCCGGCCCGTACCGCCTGACTCTGACGTCTCCCCTCCTCCTCTCTGTGCTCTGATGGAGTCACCTGGGTCCAGTCTGCCGGCTTGTACCGCCTGACTCTGACGTCTCTCCTCCTCCCCTCTGTGCTCTGATGGAGTCACCTGGGTCCAGTCTGTCAGCCCGTACCGCCTGACTCTGACGTTCTCCTCCTCCCCTCTGTGCTCTGATGGAGTCACCTGGGTCCAGTCTGCCGGCCCGTACCGCCTGACTCTGACGTCTCTCCTCCTCCCCTCTGTGCCCTGATGGAGTCACCTGGGTCCAGTCTGCCGGCTCGTACCGCCTGACTCTGACGTCTCTCCTCCTCCCCTCTGTGCTCTGATGGAGTCACCTGGGTCCAGTCTGCCGGCCCGTACCGCCTGACTCTGACGTCTCTCCTCCTATCACTGTGCTCTGATGGAGTCACCTGGGTCCAGTCTGTCAGCCCGTACCGCCTGACTCTGACGTCTCTCCTCCTCTCTGTATTCTGATGGAGTCACCTGGGTCCAGTCTGTCAGCCCGTACCGCCTGACTCTGACGTCTCTCCTCCTCTCTGTATTCTGATGGAGTCACCTGGGTCCAGTCTGCCGGCCCGTACCGCCTGACTCTGACGTCTCTCCTCCTATCACTGTGCTCTGATGGAGTCACCTGGGTCCAGTCTGTCAGCCCGTACCGCCTGACTCTGACGTCTCTCCTCCCCTCTGTGCTCTGATGGAGTCACCTGGGTCCAGTCTGTCAGCCCGTACCGCCTGACTCTGACGTCTCTCCTCCTCCCCTCTGTGCTCTGATGGAGTCACCTGGGTCCAGTCTGCCAGCCCGTACCGCCTGACTCTGACGTCTCTCCTCCTCCCCTCTGTGCTCTGATGGAGTCACCTGGGTCCAGTCTGCCGGCCCATACCGCCTGACTCTACCGGCTCTCCTCCTCTCTGTATTCTGATGGAGTCACCTGGGTCCAGCCTACCGGCCCGTACCGCCTGACTCTGACGTCTCTCCTCCTACCACTGTGCTCTGATGGAGTCACCTGGGTCCAGTCTGTCAGCCCGTACCGCCTGAATCTGACGTATCTCCTCCTACCACTGTGACCTGATGGAGTCACCTGGGTCCAGTCTGTCAGCCCGTACCGCCTGACTCTGACGTCTCTCCTCCTCCCCTCTGTGCTCTGATGGAGTCACCTGGGTCCAGTCTGCCGGCCCATACCGCCTGACTCTACCGGCTCTCCTCCTCTCTGTATTCTGATGGAGTCACCTGGGTCCAGCCTACCGGCCCGTACCGCCTGACTCTGACGTCTCTCCTCCTCCCCTCTGTATTCTGATGGAGTCACCTGGGTCCAGTCTGCCGGCCCGTACCGCCTGACTCTGACGTCTCTCCTCCTCTCTGTGCTCTGATGGAGTCACTTGGGTCCCAGTCTTCCGGCCCGTACCGCCTGACTCTGACGTCTCTCCTCCTACCACTGTGACCTGATGGAGTCACCTGGGTCCAGTCTGTCAGCCCGTACCGCCTGACTCTGACGTCTCTCCTCCTCCCCTCTGTATTCTGATGGAGTCACCTGGGTGCAGTCTGCCGGCCCGTACCGCCTGACTCTGACGTCTCTCCTCCTCTCTGTGCTCTGATGGAGTCACTTGGGTCCCAGTCTGTCAGCCCGTACCGCCTGACTCTGACGTCTCTCCTCCTACCACTGTGACCTGATGGAGTCACTTGGGTCCCAGTCTTCCGGCCCGTACCGCCTGACTCTGACGTCTCTCCTCCTACCACTGTGACCTGATGGAGTTACGGTCTCCTCATGGTGCAGGCGGGACAGAGGTCCCGGTGTATAAGTTATTCTCAGCTCCACTAGACAACACACACTGGACCTCACACAATGTCCCACGCTCCCGGCCCCGTGTATAAGTTATTATCAGCTTCACTAGACAACACCCACTGGACCTCACACAATGTCCCACGCTCCCGGCCCGCCTGCTGGTCTGTAGACTCGGCTTTGCTGACTGGCTCGATTTTTGTCTCTATTATACCCAAACAATTTGAAGTTTTTCAACCCTTTACATCGTTTCACATAGCTGCGACAGTCCATTGCTAAGAAGTTGAATGGCAGGAAAATGAAACTATTGCGATGAGGTAAACGCATCAAGGTAAATCCAGTATATTACAAGCGCACGTTTACATTTATTCGTGCATAAGGGTAAGACTAAAGTGATCTGTTTGTATTCCATTGATCATCTAATATCTGCACAGTTCTTTATCTATCTGCGCCAGTCGTAAAAATCAGCAACCTCATAATATATATTAATCGCACACTTGAACTTGTCCTCTTGCATATTAATCTGGGGAAACTTAGCAATTAGTTCCCGGTAATTTCCCATTAAGTCACATCAATAGAGGCCCCTTTGTTGAAATCCTTTTTACTTCCCAACCATACATTTCTCAATCACTGTCCAGCAGAAACTATGTTGTAAGACCCGTGCAGTTCGGAGGCATGCGGAAGGACAAAACCACTATACGCCTTAACACCTATTGCCTAACAGGGCGAGACGTTCGACCCAAAGGTCAAAATAACCAAAGCTAGGTTAAATCCAGGAAGAAAACAGAGACAGAAAGTTATCTTACAAGATGATAACTGCCCGGTGCTTGGTTTTCAATAGGATTAGTGAACTTCATCATATGTCACCAGTACAGGAAATCGCTGCGGTTATCATATGGAGAAAGTTTGAATACTTTCCAACGTCCTCCTTGGAAGTGATAAGCCGTGCATACTGGTATGCAGTCGAGTTCATAAGACTTCACACAAACTACGTCTAACTGTGTCTAAAAATAAAACTGGAATGAGTATACTTCTGAAGCAACCTATATCCTGGTAAATGTGACTTGACTCAAGAATTAAAAGGTTAAGCCCTCATATGATTAATTTCCTCGATTCCTTTCGATGTCCTCCTGTGCATCTTCATTCACATCATACAGCTATGTATTGTGTTCCGTAAATACATCGGTGAGAGTTTGACCAGTGTCTCGTACTGAGAACCGGTGTACGTCTCTCACTGCAGGTGTACCACCAGTGTACAGTCGACGGCAGGAAATACGACTACTTGTGTGGCGTGGGCACAGCCTTCAATGCGGAGACCAGCACGTGCGACCACTGGTACAACACCTCGTGCGACAGGACCTGACGAAGGAGGTTCGCGCCGTCCCAGTTTATCAGTGCACCGTTGGCTCACAGGGACAGTGAGTTGTCGGTACTGCAGGTGCTTCCAATGATGAAGACTTCAGTGCCTGTGTTGTGCCGCAGTGACTGTGATAGCGTGATACCGAGTGTTTATGTTATGTTGGTATGTTCGTGTGCGAATGCAGTCCATTGTAAATGTGTAAACTGTAGTGTAGTAAGAGTCCATTATACAAAACAATGGATGCATAATGCATATGTGTGTATGTGTGTGTTTGTCATTGCTGGTGTTGAATGAAATGTGTGTTGTTTGTTTCAGCTAGTTGCCATTTTGTCGAGGGTTATTGACAGTGTCCAGTCGTCTTTGCAGCGACGTATAATCAACTGGACAATTTGTCCTATATATCTCGTCAGGCATATTATGTAAATGGCAGGGAGACCGGGGCTAAATACATCACGGGTTGAATGCATCAGAGCTTATAACTAAAAACCTACCCATGAGACGGAAATGCCAGTGGGTCTGCAAGAAACGCGCATACGCAAACCCTTTGCAACGGCGAAACGAGCGCTTTTAGAAGCTGGCTGATCTGGTAGATGCCGAAAGAGTGATTTTTGAGGAAGTAAGTTAATATTTGCCAACAAATACAACATTCAGTGTACTCTTTGCAACCTGGACATTTGTATGTCTGTGTGCGTGCGTATTTGCATGCGTGCGTGCGTACATGCGTAAATGCCTGCGTATGTACATGCCTGCGTATGCGCGTGCGTGCGTGTGTATGTGTGCGTGTGCGCTTGCGCATGTTTGTGTGTGTGTGTGGGGGGGGGGGGGGGTGACGGACCAGCCTAGAGTAGACACCGGAAGTGAGACAGAATTACTGAGGAGCAGCGCGGCGGGTCCCACCCGAGGCCGACGGCCGGCCGACCGCGACGGAACCAGTCCAGGCTTCCTGGTGTGTATATTGAGCAGTATAGTCTATAGGCCGCCACGGAACCAGGCAAGGCTTCCTGGTGTTTAGATTGAGCAGTATAGTCTATAGGCCGCCACGGAACCAGGCAAGGCTTCCTGGTGTGTAGATTGAGCAGTATAGGCCGCCACGGAACCAGGCAAGGCTTCCTGGTGTGTAGATTGAGCAGTATAGTCTATAGGCCGCCACGGAACCAGGCAAGGCTTCCT
The DNA here is from genome assembly GCA_036785665.1 of Chirona hameri. NCBI lineage: Eukaryota > Metazoa > Arthropoda > Thecostraca > Balanomorpha > Balanidae > Chirona > Chirona hameri. The sequence continues at coordinate 19,831 of JAXIVJ010002761.1, read as the reverse complement.
GGTGTGTAGATTGAGCAGTATAGTCTATAGGCCACCACGGAACCAGGCAAGGCTTCCTGGTGTGTAGATTGAGCAGTATAGTCTATAGGCCGCCACGGAACCTGGCAAGGCTTCCTGGTGTGTAGACTGACCAGTATAGACCGCCACGGAACCAGACTAGGCTTCCTGGTATGTAGACTGAGCAGTATAGACCGCCACGGAACCAGACTAGGCTTCCTGGTGTGTAGACTGAGCAGTATAGGCCGCCACGGAACCAGGACAGGCTTCCTGGTGTGTAGACTGAGCAGTGTAGACCGCCACGGAAACAGACTAGGCTTCCTGGTGTGTAGACTGAGCAGTATAGGCCGCCACGGAACCAGGACAGGCTTCCTGGTGTGTAGACTGAGCAGTATAGGCCGCCACGGAACCAGGACAGGCTTCCTGGTGTGTAGACTGAGCAGTATAGACCGCCACGGAACCAGACTAGGCTTCCTGGTGTGTAGACTGAGCAGTATAGACCGCCACGGAACCAGGCGAGGCTTCCTGGTGTGTAGACTGAACAGTATAGACCGCCACGGAACCAGGACAGGCTTCCTGGTGTGTAGACTGAACAGTATAGACCGCCACGGAACCAGACTAGGCTTCCTGGTGTGTAGACTGAGCAGTATAGACCGCCACGGAACCAGGCGAGGCTTCCTGGTGTGTAGACTGAGCAGTATAGACCGCCACGGAACCAGGACAGGCTTCCTGGTGTGTAGACTGAGCAGTATAGACCACCACGGAACCAGAATAGGCTTTCTGGTGTGTAGACTGAGCAGTATAGACCGCCACGGAACCAGAACAGGCTTCCTGGTGTGTCGACTGAGCAGTATAGACCGCCACGGAACCAGGACAAGCTTCCTGGTGTGTAGACTGAGCAGTATAGACCGCCACGGAACCAGAACAGGCTTCCTGGTGTGTAGACTGAGCAGTATAGACCGCCACGGAACCAGGACAGGCTTCCTGGTGTGTAGACTGAGCAGTATAGACCGCCACGGAACCAGACTAGGCTTCCTGGTGTGTAGACTGAGCAGTATAGTCTATAGACCGCCACGGAACCAGGACAGGCTTCCTGGTGTGTAGACTGAGCAGTATAGACCGCCACGGAACCAGACTAGGCTTCCTGGTATGTAGACTGAGCAGTATAGACCGCCACGGAACCAGGCAAGGCTTCCTGGTGTGTAGACTGACCAGTATAGTCTATAGACCGCCACGGAACCAGACTAGGCTTCCTGGTGTGTAGACTGACCAGTATAGACCGCCACGGAACCAGGACAGGCTTCCTGGTGTGTAGACTGACCAGTATAGTCTATAGACCGCCACGGAACCAGGGCAGGCTTCCTGGTGTGTAGACTGAGCAGTATAGACCGCCACGGAACCAGGTCAGGCTTCCTGGTGTGTAGACTGAGCAGTATAGGCCGCCACGGAACCAGGACAGGCTTCCTGGTGTGTAGACTGACCAGTATAGACCGCCACGGAACCAGGACAGGCTTCCTGGTGTGTAGACTGAGCAGTATAGACCGCCACGGAACCAGACTAGGCTTCCTGGTATGTAGACTGAGCAGTATAGACCGCCACGGAACCAGACTAGGCTTCCTGGTGTGTAGACTGAGCAGTATATACCGCCACGGAACCAGACTAGGCTTCCTGGTATGTAGACTGAGAAGTATAGACCGCCACGGAACCAGACTAGCCTTCCTGGTGTGTAGACTGAGCAGTATAGGCCGCCACGGAACCAGACTAGGCTTCCTGGTGTGTAGACTGAGCAGTATAGGCCGCGACGGAACCAGGACAGCATTCCTGGTTTGTAGACTGACCAGTATAGACCGCCACGGAACCAGACTAGGCTTCCTGGTGTGTAGACTGAGCAGTATAGTCTATAGACCGCCACGGAACCAGGACAGGCTTCCTGGTGTGTAGACTGAGCAGTATAAACCGCCACGGAACCAGAACAGGCTTCCTGGTGTGTAGACTGACCAGTATATACCGCCACGGAACCAGACTAGGCTTCCTGGTGTGTAGACTGAGCAGTATAGACCGCCACGGAACCAGGACAGGCTTCCTGGTGTGTAGACTGAGCAGTATAGACCGCCACGGAACCAGACTAGGCTTCCTGGTGTGTAGACTGAGCAGTATAGACCGCCACGGAACCAGACTAGGCTTCCTGGTGTGTAGACTGAGCAGTATAGACCGCCACGGAACCAGGACAGGCTTCCTGGTGTGTAGACTGAGCAGTATAGACCGCCACGGAACCAGACTAGGCTTCCTGGTGTGTAGACTGAGCAGTATAGGCCGCCACGGAACCAGGACAGGCTTCCTGGTGTGTAGACTGAGCAGTATAGGCCGCCACGGATCCAGACTAGGCTTCCTGGTGTGTAGACTGAGCAGTATAGGCCGCCACGGAACCAGGACAGGCTTCCTGGTGTGTAGACTGAGCAGTATAGGCCGCCACGGAACCAGACTAGGCTTCCTGGTGTGTAGACTGAGCAGTATAGACCGCCACGGAACCAGACTAGGCTTCCTGGTGTGTAGACTGAGCAGTATAGACCACCACGGAACCAGGACAGGCTTCCTGGTGTGTAGACTGAGCAGTATAGACCGCCACGGAACCAGACTAGGCTTCCTGGTGTGTAGACTGAGAAGTATAGGCCGCCACGGAACCAGGACAGGCTTCCTGGTGTGTAGACTGAGCAGTATAGGCCGCCACGGAACCAGACTAGGCTTCCTGGTGTGTAGACTGAGCAGTATAGACCGCCACGGAACCAGACTAGGCTTCCTGGTGTGTAGACTGAGCAGTATAGACCGCCACGGAACCAGGACAGGCTTCCTGGTGTGTAGACTGAGCAGTATAGACCGCCACGGAACCAGGACAGGCTTCCTGGTGTGTAGACTGAGCAGTATAGACCGCCACGGAACCAGGACAGGATTCCTGGTGTGTAGACTGAGCAGTATAGACCGCCACGAAACCAGGAAAGGCTTCCTGGTGTGTAGACTGACCAGTATAGTCTATAGACCGCCACGGAACCAGACTAGGCTTCCTGGTGTGTAGACTGAGCAGTATAGACCGCCACGGAACCAGGACAGGCTTCCTGGTGTGTAGACTGAGCAGTATAGACCGCCACGGAACCAGGACAAGCTTCCTGGTGTGTAGACTGAGCAGTATAGGCCGCCACGGAACCAGACTAGGCTTCCTGGTGTGTAGACTGAGCAGTATAGACCGCCACGGAACCAGGACAGGCTTCCTGGTGTGTAGACTGAGCAGTATAGGCCGCCACGGAACCAGGCGAGGCTTCCTGGTGTGTAGACTGAGCAGTATAGACCGCCACGGAACCAGACTAGGCTTGCTGGTGTGTAAACTGAGCAGTATAGACCGCCACGGAACCAGGACAGGCTTCCTGGTGTGTAGACTGAGCAGTATAGACCGCCACGGAACCAGACGAGGCTTCCTGGTGTGTAGACTGAGCAGTATAGACCGCCACGGAACCAGATTAGGCTTCCTGGTGTGTAGACTGAGCAGTATAGACCGCCACGGAACCAGGCGAGGCTTCCTGGTGTGTAGACTGAGCAGTATAGACCGCCACGGAACCAGGACAGGCTTCCTGGTGTGTAGACTGAGCAGTATAGACCGCCACGGAACCAGGACAGGCTTCCTGGTGTGTAGACTGACCAGTATAGACCGCCACGGAACCAGGACAGGCTTCCTGGTGTGTAGACTGAGCAGTATAGACCGCCACGGAACCAGACTAGGCTTCTTGGTGTGTAGACTGAGCAGTATAGACCGCCACGGAACCAGGACAAGCTTCCTGGTGTGTAGATTGAGCAGTATAGGCCGCCACGGAACCAGGACAGGCTTCCTGGTGTGTAGACTGAGCAGTATAGGCCGCCACGGAACCAGACTAGGCTTCCTGGTGTGTAGACTGAGCAGTATAGACCGCCACGGAACCAGACTAGGCTTCCTGGTGTGTAGACTGAGCAGTATAGACCACCACGGAACCAGGCGAGGCTTCCTGGTGTGTAGACTGAGCAGTATAGACCGCCACGGAACCAGGACAGGCTTCCTGGTGTGTAAACTGAGCAGTATAGGCCGCCACGGAACCAGACTAGGCTTCCTGGTGTGTAGACTGAGCAGTATAGACCGCCACGGAACCAGACTAGGCTTTCTGGTGTGTAGACTGAGCAGTATAGACCGCCACGGAACCAGGCGAGGCTTCCTGGTGTGTAGACTGAGCAGTATAGACCGCCACGGAACCAGACTAGGCTTCCTGGTGTGTAGACTGAGCAGTATAGGCCGCCACGGAACCAGGACAGGCTTCCTGGTGTGTAGACTGAGCAGTATAGACCGCCACGGAACCAGACTAGGCTTGCTGGTGTGTAGACTGACCAGTATAGTCTATAGACCGCCACGGAACCAGGGCAGGCTTCCTGGTGTGTAGACTGAGCAGTATAGACCGCCACGGAACCAGACTAGGCTTCCTGGTGTGTAGACTGAGCAGTATAGACCGCCACGGAACCAGACTAGGCTTCCTGGTGTGTAGACTGAGCAGTATAGACCGCCACGGAACCAGGACAGGCTTCCTGGTGTGTAGACTGACCAGTATAGTCTATAGACCGCCACGGAACCAGACTAGGCTTCCTGGTGTGTAGACTGAGCAGTATAGACCGCCACGGAACCAGGACAGGCTTCCTGATGTGTAGACTGAGCAGCATAGGCCGCGACGGAACCAGGACAGGCTTCCTGGTGTGTAGACTGACCATTATAGACCGCCACGGAACCAGACTAGGCTTCCTGGTGTGCAGACTGAGCAGTATGAACCGACACGGAACCAGACTAGGCTTCCTGGTGTGTAGACTGAGCAGTATAGGCCGCCACGGAACCAGGACAGGCTTCCTGGTGTGTAGACTGAGCAGTATAGGCCGCGACGGAACCAGGCGAGGCTTCCTGGTGTGTAGACTGAGCAGTATAGACCGCCACGGAACCAGGACAGGCTTCCTGGTGTGTAGACTGAGCAGTATAGGCCGCCACGGAACCAGGACAGGCTTCCTGGTGTGTAGACTGAGCAGTATAGGCCGCCACGGAACCAGACTAGGCTTCCTGGTGTGTAGACTGAGCAGTATAGACCGCCACGGAACCAGGCGAGGCTTCCTGGTGTGTAGACTGAGCAGTATAGACCGCCACGGAACCAGGACAAGCTCCCTGGTGTGTAGACTGAGCAGTATAGGCCGCCACGGAACCAGAACAGGCTTCCTGGTGTGTAGACTGACCAGTATAGACCGCCACGGAACCAGACTAGGCTTCCTGGTGTGTAGACTGAGCAGTATAGACCGCCACGGAACCAGGACAGGCTTCCTGGTGTGTAGACTGAGCAGTATAGGCCGCCACGGAACCAGGACAGGCTTCCTGGTGTGTAGACTGAGTAGTATAAGCCGCCACGGAACCAGACTAGGCTTCCTGGTGTGTAGACTGAGCAGTATAGACCGCCACGGAACCAGGCGAGGCTTCCTGGTGTGTAGACTGAGCAGTATAGACCGCCACGGAACCAGACTAGGCTTCCTGGTGTGTAGACTGAGCAGTATAGGCCGCCACGGAACCAGGACAGGCTTCCTGGTGTGTAGACTGAGCAGTATAGACCGCCACGGAACCAGACTAGGCTTGCTGGTGTGTAGACTGACCAGTATAGTCTATAGACCGCCACGGAACCAGGGCAGGCTTCCTGGTGTGTAGACTGAGCAGTATAGACCGCCACGGAACCAGACTAGGCTTCCTGGTGTGTAGACTGAGCAGTATAGACCGCCACGGAACCTGACTAGGCTTCCTGGTGTGTAGACTGAGCAGTATAGACCGCCACGGAACCAGGACAGGCTTCCTGGTGTGTAGACTGACCAGTATAGTCTATAGACCGCCACGGAACCAGACTAGGCTTCCTGGTGTGTAGACTGAGCAGTATAGACCGCCACGGAACCAGGACAGGCTTCCTGATGTGTAGACTGAGCAGCATAGGCCGCGACGGAACCAGGACAGGCTTCCTGGTGTGTAGACTGACCATTATAGACCGCCACGGAACCAGACTAGGCTTCCTGGTGTGCAGACTGAGCAGTATAAACCGCCACGGAACCAGACTAGGCTTCCTGGTGTGTAGACTGAGCAGTATAGGCCGCCACGGAACCAGGACAGGCTTCCTGGTGTGTAGACTGAGCAGTATAGGCCGCGACGAAACCAGGCGAGGCTTCCTGGTGTGTAGACTGAGCAGTATAGACCGCCACGGAACCAGGACAGGCTTCCTGGTGTGTAGACTGAGCAGTATAGGCCGCCACGGAACCAGGACAGGCTTCCTGGTGTGTAGACTGAGCAGTATAGACCGCCACGGAACCAGGACAGGCTTCCTGGTGTGTAGACTGACCAGTATAGACCGCCACGGAGCCAGACTAGGCTTCCTGGTGTGTAGACTGAGCAGTATAGACCGCCACGGAACCAGGACAGGCTTCCTGGTGTGTAGACTGACCAGTATAGTCTATAGACCGCCACGGAACCAGACTAGGCTTCCTGGTGTGTAGACTGAGCAGTATAGACCGCCACGGAACCAGGACAGGCTTCCTGGTGTGTAGACTGAGCAGTATAGACCGCCACGGAACCAGGACAAGCTTCCTGGTGTGTAGACTGAGCAGTATAGACCGCCACGGAACCAGGACAGGCTTCCTGGTGTGTAGACTGACCAGTATAGACCGCCACGGAACCAGACTAGGCTTCCTGGTGTGTAGACTGAGCAGTATAGACCGCCACGGAACCAGGACAGGCTTCCTGGTGTGTAGACTGAGCAGTATAGACCGTCACGGAACCAGGACAGGCTTCCTGGTGTGTAGACTGAGCAGTATAGACCGCCACGGAACCAGGACAGGCTTCCTGGTGTGTAGACTGACCAGTATAGACCGCCACGGAACCAGACTAGGCTTCCTGGTGTGTAGACTGAGCAGTATAGACCGCCACGGAACCAGGACAGGCTTCCTGGTGTGTAGACTGACCAGTATAGACCGCCACGGAACCAGACTAGGCTTCCTGGTGTGTAAACTGAGCAGTATAGACCGCCACGAAACCAGGACAGGCTTCCTGGTGTGTAGACTGACCAGTATAGTCTATAGACCGCCACGGAACCAGACTAGGCTTCCTGGTGTGTAGACTGAGCAGTGTAGACCGCCACGGAACCAGGACAGGCTTCCTGGTGTGTAGACTGAGCAGTATAGACCGCCACGGAACCAGGACAAGCTTCCTGGTGTGTAGACTGAGCAGTATAGGCCGCCACGGAACCAGACTAGGCTTCCTGGTGTGTAGACTGAGCAGTATAGACCGCCACGGAACCAGGACAGGCTTCCTGGTGTGTAGACTGAGCAGTATAGACCGCCACGGAACCAGGACAGGCTTCCTGGTGTGTAGACTGAGCAGTATAGGCCGCCACGGAACCAGACTAGGCTTCCTGGTGTGTAGACTGAGCAGTATAGACCGCCACGGAACCAGACTAGGCTTCCTGGTGTGTAGACTGAGCAGTATAGACCACCACGGAACCAGGCGAGGCTTCCTGATGTGTAGACTGAGCAGTATAGACCGCCACGGAACCAGGACAGGCTTCCTGGTGTGTAGACTGAGCAGTATAGGCCGCCACGGAACCAGACTAGGCTTTCTGGTGTGTAGACTGAGCAGTATAGACCGCCACGGAACCAGGCGAGGCTTCCTGGTGTGTAGACTGAGCAGTATAGACCGCCACGGAACCAGGACAGGCTTCCTGGTGTGTAGACTGAGCAGTATAGACCGCCACGGAACCAGGACAGGCTTCCTGGTGTGTAGACTGAGCAGTATAGGCCGCCACGGAACCAGACTAGGCTTCCTGGTGTGTAGACTGAGCAGTATAGGCCGCCACGGAACCAGGACAGGCTTCCTGGTGTGTAGACTGAGCAGTATAGGCCGCCACGGAACCAGGCGAGGCTTCCTGGTGTGTAGACTGAGCAGTATAGACCGCCACGGAACCAGGACAGGCTTCCTGGTGTGTAGACTGAGCAGTATAGACCGCCACGGAACCAGGACAGGCTTCCTGGTGTGTAGACTGAGCAGTATAGACCGCCACGGAACCAGGCGAGGCTTCCTGGTGTGTAGACTGAGCAGTATAGACCGCCACGGAACCAGGCAAGGCTTTCTGGTGTGTAGACTGAGCAGTATAGACCGCCACGGAACCAGGACAGGCTTCCTGGTGTGTAGACTGAGCAGTATAGACCGCCACGGAACCAGACTAGGCTTCCTGGTGTGTAGATTGAGCAGTATAGGCCGCCACGGAACCAGAACAGGCTTCCTGGTGTGTAGACTGAGCAGTATAGACCGCCACGGAACCAGGCGAGGCTTCCTGGTGTGTAGACTGAGCAGTATAGGCCGCCACGGAACCAGGCTAGGCTTCCTGGTGTGTAGACTGAGCAGTATAGACCGCCACGGAACCAGGACAAGCTTCCTGGTGTGTAGACTGAGCAGTATAGACCGCCACGGAACCAGGACAGGCTTCCTGGTGTGTAGACTGAGCAGTATAGACCGCCACGGAACCAGGCTAGGCTTCCTGGTGTGTAGACTGAGCAGTATAGACCGCCACGGAACCAGGACAAGCTTCCTGGTGTGTAGACTGAGCAGTATAGACCGCCACGGAACCAGGCTAGGCTTCCTGGTGTGTAGACTGAGCAGTATAGACCGCCACGGAACCAGGCGAGGCTTCCTGGTGTGTAGACTGAGCAGTATAGAACGCCACGGAACCAGGCAAGGCTTTCTGGTGTGTAGACTGAGCAGTATAGACCGCCACGGAACCAGGCGAGGCTTCCTGGTGTGTAGACTGAGCAGTATAGACCGCCACGGAACCAGGACAGGCTTCCTGGTGTGTAGACTGAGCAGTATAGACCGCCACGGAACCAGACTAGGCTTCCTGGTGTGTAGACTGAGCAGTATAAGCCGCCACGGAACCAGGACAGGCTTCCTGGTGTGTAGACTGAGCAGTATAGACCGCCACGGAACCAGGACAGGCTTCCTGGTGTGTAGACTGAGCAGTATAGGCCGCGACGGAACCAGACTAGGCTTCCTGGTGTGTAGATTGAGCAGTATAGACCGCCACGGAACCAGGACAAGCTTCCTGGTGTGTAGACTGAGCAGTATAGACCGCCACGGAACCAGGACAGGCTTCCTGGTGTGTAGACTGAGCAGTATGGACCGCCACGGAACCAGGCTAGGCTTCCTGGTGTGTAGACTGAGCAGTATAGACCGCCACGGAACCAGGACAAGCTTCCTGGTGTGTAGACTGAGCAGTATAGACCGCCACGGAACCAGGCTAGGCTTCCTGGTGTGTAGACTGAGCAGTATAGACCGCCACGGAACCAGGACAGGCTTCCTGGTGTGTAGACTGACCAGTATAGACCGCCACGGAACCAGGACAGGCTTCCTGGTGTGTAGACTGAGCAGTATAGACCGCCACAGAACCAGACTAGGCTTCCTGGTGTGTAGACTGAGCAGTATAGACCGCCACGGAACCAGGGCAGGCTTCCTGGTGTGTAGACTGACCAGTATAGTCTATAGACCGCCACGGAACCAGGACAAGCTTCCTGGTGTGTAGACTGAGCAGTATAGACCGCCACGGAACCAGGACAAGCTTCCTGGTGTGTAGACTGAGCAGTATAGACCGCCACGGAACCAGGCGAGGGTTCCTGGTGTGTAGACTGAGCAGTATAGACCGCCACGGAACCAGGACAGGCTTCCTGGTGTGTAGACTGAGCAGTATAGGCCGCCACGGAACCAGGACAGGCTTCCTGGTGTGTAGACTGAGCAGTATAGACCGCCACGGAACCAGACTAGGCTTCCTGGTGTGTAGACTGAGCAGTATAGACCGCCACGGAACCAGGACAGGCTTCCTGGTGTGTAGACTGACCAGTATAGACCGCCACGGAACCAAGACAGGCTTCCTGGTGTGTAAACTGAGCAGTATAGACCACCACGGAACCAGGCAAGGCTTCCTGGTGTGTAGACTGACCAGTATAGACCGCCACGGAACCAGGACAGGCTTCCTGGTGTGTAGACTGAGCAGTATAGACCGCCACGGAACCAGGCGAGGCTTCCTGGTGTGTAGACTGACCAGTATAGTCTATAGACCGCCACGGAACCAGGACAGGCTTCCTGGTGTGTAGACTGACCAGTATAGACCGCCACGGAACCAGGACAGGCTTCCTGGTGTATAGACTGAACAGTATAGACCGCCACGGAACCAGATTAGGCTTCCTGGTGTGTAGACTGAGCAGTATAGACCGCCACGGAACCAGGCAAGGCTTCCTGGTGTGTAGACTGACCAGTATAGTCTATAGACCGCCACGGAACCAGGGCAAGCTTCCTGGTGTGTAGACTGAGCAGTATAGACCGCCACGGAACCAGGCGAGGCTTCCTGGTGTGTAGACTGACCAGTATAGACCGCCACGGAACCAGGACAGGCTTCTTGGTGTGTAGACTGAGCAGTATAGACCGCCACGGAACCAGGCGAGGCTTCCTGGTGTGTAGACTGAACAGTATAGGCCGCCACGGAACCAGGACAGGCTTCTTGGTGTGTAGACTGAGCAGTATAGACCGCCACGGAACCAGACTAGGCTTCCTGGTGTGTAGACTGAGAAGTATAGACCACCACGGAACCAGGCGAGGCTTCCTGGTGTGTAGACTGAGAAGTATAGACCGCCACGGAACCAGGCGAGGCTTCCTGGTGTGTAGACTGAGAAGTATAGACCGCCACGGAACCAGATAAGGCTTCCTGGTGTGTAGACTGAGCAGTATAGACCGCCACGGAACCAGGCAAGGCTTCCTGGTGTGTAGACTGACCAGTATAGTCTATAGACCGCCACGGAACCAGGACAAGCTTCCTGGTGTGTAGACTGAGCAGTATAGACCGCCACGGAACCAGGCGAGGCTTCCTGGTGTGTAGACTGACCAGTATAGACCGCCACGGAACCAGGACAGGCTTCTTGGTGTGTAGACTGAGCAGTATAGACCGCCACGGAACCAGGACAGGCTTCCTGGTGTGTAGACTGAACAGTATAGACCGCCACGGAACCAGACTAGGCTTCCTGGTGTGTAGACTGAGCAGTATAGACCGCCACGGAACCAGGCAAGGCTTCCTGGTGTGTAGACTGACCAGTATAGTCTATAGACCGCCACGGAACCAGGACAAGCTTCCTGGTGTGTAGACTGAGCAGTATAGACCGCCACGGAACCAGGACAAGCTTCCTGGTGTGTAGACTGAACAGTATAGGCCGCCACGGAACCAGGACAGGCTTCTTGGTGTGTAGACTGACCAGTATAGACCGCCACGGAACCAGGCGAGGCTTCCTGGTGTGTAGACTGAGCAGTATAGGCCGCCACGGAACCAGGCGAGGCTTCCTGGTGTGTAGACTGAGCAGTATAGACCGCCACGGAACCAGACTAGGCTTCCTGGTGTGTAGACTGAGCAGTATAGACCGCCACGGAACCAGGACAGGCTTCCTGGTGTGTAGACTGAGCAGTATAGACCGCCACGGAACCAGGACAGGCTTCCTGGTGTGTAGACTGAGCAGTATAGACCGCCACGGAACCAGGACAGGCTTCCTGGTGTGTAGACTGAGCAGTATAGACCGCCACGGAACCAGACTAGGCTTCCTGGTGTGTAGACTGAGCAGTATAGACCGCCACGGAACCAGGCGAGGCTTCCTGGTGTGTAGACTGACCAGTATAGACCGCCACGGAACCAGACTAGGCTTCCTGGTGTGTAGACTGAGCAGTATAGACCGCCACGGAACCAGGCGAGGCTTCCTGGTGTGTAGCCTGAACAGTATAGACCGCCACGGAACCAGACTAGGCTTCCTGGTGTGTAGACTGAACAGTATAGACCGCCACGGAACCAGGACAAGCTTCCTGGTGTGTAGACTGAGCAGTATAGGCCGCCACGGAACCAGGCAAGGCTTCCTGGTGTGTAGATTGAGCAGTATAGACCGCCACGGAACCAGGCGAGGCTTTCTGGTGTGTAGACTGAGCAGTATAGACCGCGACGGAACCAGGACAGGCTTCCTGGTGTGTAGACTGACCAGTATAGTCTATAGACCGCCACGGAACCAGACTAGGCTTCCTGGTGTGTAGACTGAGCAGTATAGACCGCCACGGAACCAGACTAGGCTTCCTGGTGTGTAGACTGAACAGTATAGACCGCCACGGAACCAGGACAAGCTTCCTGGTGTGTAGACTGAGCAGTATAGGCCGCCACGGAACCAGGCAAGGCTTCCTGGTGTGTAGATTGAGCAGTATAGACCGCCACGGAACCAGGCGAGGCTTCCTGGTGTGTAGACTGAGCAGTATAGACCGCCACGGAACCAGGGCAGGCTTCCTGGTGTGTAGACTGACCAGTATAGTCTATAGACCGCCACGGAACCAGGCAAGGCTTCCTGGTGTGTAGACTGAGCAGTATAGGCCGCCACGGAACCAGGACAAGCTTCCTGGTGTGTAGACTGAGCAGTATAGGCCGCCACGGAACCAGACTAGGCTTCCTGGTGTGTAGACTGAGCAGTATAGGCCGCCACGGAACCAGGCAAGGCTTCCTGGTGTGTAGACTGACCAGTATAGACCGCCACGGAACCAGGACAAGCTTCCTGGTGTGTAGACTGAGCAGTATAGGCCGCCACGGAACCAGACTAGGCTTCCTGGTGTGTAGACTGAGCAGTATAGGCCGCCACGGAACCAGACTAGGCTTCCTGGTGTGTAGACTGAGCAGTATAGGCCGCCACGGAACCAGACTAGGCTTCCTGGTGTGTAGACTGAGCAGTATAGGCCGCCACGGAACCAGACTAAGCTTCCTGGTGTGTAGACTGAGCAGTATAGACCGCCACGGAACCAGGACAAGCTTCCTGGTGTGTAGACTGAGAAGTATAGGCCGCCACGGAACCAGACTAGGCTTCCTGGTGTGTAGACTGAGCAGTATAGGCCGCCACGGAACCAGACTAGGATTCCTGGTGTGTAGACTGAGCAGTATAGACCGCCACGGAACCAGGACAAGCTTCCTGGTGTGTAGACTGAGCAGTATAGGCCGCCACGGAACCAGACAAGGCTTCCTGGTGTGTAGATTGAGCAGTATAGGCCGCCACGGAACCAGAACAGGCTTCCTGGTGTGTAGACTGAGCAGTATAGGCCGCCACGGAACCAGACTAGGCTTCCTGGTGTGTAGACTGAGCAGTATAGACCGCCACGGAACCAGACTAGGTTTCCTGGTGTGTAGACTGAGCAGTATAGGCCGCCACGGAACCAGACTAGGCTTCCTGGTATGTAGACTGAGCAGTATAGGCCGCCACGGAACCAGAACAGGCTTCCTGGTGTGTAGACTGAGCAGTATACAAATACGGCGCGGGATCGTCTGCCGGACGGTCAGATGACAGTTACCCAGCGGAGGAACACAGCCGCCCCTGGCCCTGTCCGGCCGGACATCATTGCCAGACATCCTTGGGTGGACCATGGATAAAGTAAGTATGGATAGGAAACTCCGCCCACTTTCTATTGTTGTCCGCGACCACGCACAGCCGCTGCCGTTTCCCGTACTACGAAAACACCAGCTAGTATAGCGCCCGCCCCGTGGTAGGCCTCAACGCTAAGACGGCCGCCCCTTCGCATGGTTTCTCGCTTTCCGGTGATTGTGGGATCAACCAAATTAAGTTTAAATGCATTCGGGAAACTCTCACAAGCACTTATGACATGTTGGTTCCACCGATGGACATCATTCCCATTGACCTATATAAGTATATACGAACTACTCCAGCTGTTGCGCCGCCCGGCAGCCGTTCCCGGTTGAAGCGACACTAGCGCCGCAGCGGACAGGTCATGAGTTAGTGCGGCAATGCTTTTGCTATGGCGGAGGGGCAATATTTGACCATAATCACCGTAAACGTTCATGCTGAATATGTGTATTATATGTTATTAATTATGAATGTCTCTACGTCCTCAAACCTTTTCCAGTACGCTACCTCACGCGGTTTTTGAGTTACAGGCCGGCAAATATCGCCCTTCCGCCATAGCAAAAGCATTGCCGCGCTAACTCAATCCCTTCTTCGCTGCGGAGCTAGTGTCGCCTAGCGGGAACGGCTGCCGGGCGGAGTTGTCCGTCTATACCTGCATCATCATCATCATCATTTATTTCGTATGGCGCTCCATATATGACATGGCTTTTCAGGCCAAGTGTCATGACAGTGACAAACAAAATCAGCATAATCACATACAAACCTAAACAGCAATAAAACACAAAACATACACATTAAAACTACGGTTAAAATGACTACAGCTAGCTCTCGCTCATCAACTTCCTTCAGCGCCTACGGCACATGGCTGACGTCCGTGACTGTCGCACATTCATTGGGACGGTGTTCCACAGAGCACAGGCCCGATAAGTAAAAAAAACTTACGGGCGTGCTCAGTGCGCACCCTGGGTAGCTGGAGCTGCATATTCTCGGTAGCACGTGTTTGCCTGCTCGATACATCGCCACGGTGTTCAAAACATTCAGAAAGACATTTCGGCGCATGTGAGTTGTGAGTGGTTTAAGAGGTAGTGTAAAGTCCCACAGTCACTCTCCGCCACTAACCGGTCTATCTGGGGCCATTCAAGCTCCTCCAACAATGCAGTCACATGGGCGCGGCTCCCATAACAACCTGTGCACAGTAGATAATGACCTTCTGTAGACGGTGTCGCTGCACAACGCCACAACCAGACCAGACCTTATATGTCAATGATCATGCCTGGTAATTTGTGCCCATAATTGTAAGAACGTCACCCGTTTCCCGTACTACAAAACGACAGCTAGTACCGCTCTGTGATCGCTAAATCGCGTATGATTCCTAACCATACTTACTTTATCCATGGGCGGAACGTGGGAACTGGGAGGCTGATGGATCGTCTACAGCCCCAAGGCTTACAAGGCTACGAAGATAGTGTGTTTGTAGTGTCAGTGATTATTTCCATGCCTGTTTTAATAGCCTATTTCGTTGCCGTTTTGATGCCATATAGCATCAATACAAAAGTCTATTAAATTTTGCTTCGTACGTTTTGTTCGATTCCGGCCATAATATGAATCAGCCAAACCTTACGATACCTTACGATAACCTTAATAACCTTACGATAAATACTGTGTCATAATTTGTGAAAATATTTTAAGCGAAGCAATTAGGTACTGTAATAATAACATTTTACTTATTATTCATGTATGTATTTACCTTGTCCAACATATCAATGAATTATTGTAAGGTCGTTGACAGCAGTTCATCATGAAGTGAAATATTGAGATGCTTCGGTAGAAAAGTCATGATCTCAAATTGAGCAAATACTTAATTAAACATGAAAAGCAGCAATTTGGTGGTTTGTTATGGGATCTCTAGTAGGTGCCAGAACACTAGGTTTTGCCAGAACACTAAATAGGCTCATGTGCATGCCTTAGAATAGATCCGAAAACAAGAGACCTGTGTGTGGTAACCTATCCATGATAAGTGGACATAAATGCTAAGTTAGGAAGCGTAGCATATAATAAATTATTATTTAACTGCTTGCAAAATAAAAGATCTGTAGATGAAAATACTCCTCCGCTTAGCACGTCATCCAACGTCACTCAATGTTTATCTAGAGGTCAAAAGGAGAGAACAAAAATAGATTTACCAACTCAATGATAAAACTATTGAAAATAGGAATTTCCATACAGACATGACCCTGTATGATCTTTGTTTACAATAGGCATAGCCTTAAAGCAAGTTATTTGTATTTAAGTAACTTAAGCCGTAACACATTGGTAGGTACTCCACTACTCCCCGCTGCTGAACAATTCCTATCTGCAAAACTGGAGTGACGTATCCTGGTAAGCTCTTCGCAAGGGCAAGTTGACAGAGACTTTCCACTTGAGCGACTCCAAATGCAATAGGGTAATTCCCTTCTCTGATCAGATTTGCCAGAACGCCAAATAGACTCATGTGCATGCCTTAGCATAAATCCGAAAACAAGAGACCGGTTGACAAAATGTGAAATACCAGTTATTACCAAGGCGCTAAATCGCATGTTGCTGCAACCTGTGCAATAGGAAGATGGCCAAAATCGAGATAAAGACGTGCAGGAACGGCGATGGCTAGAAGAAAGCAAGTGGATGGCATTGGCCAAAATCGAGATAAAGACGTGTAGGTACGGCGATGGCTAGAAGGAAGCAAGTGGATGGCATTGGCCAAAATCGAGATAAAGACGTGTAGGTACGGCGATGGCTAGAAGAAAGCAAGTGGATGGCATTGGCCAAAATCGAGATAAAGACGTGCAGGAACGGCGATGGCTAGAAGAAAGCAAGTGGATGGCATTGGCCAAAATCGAGATAAAGACGTGTAGGTACGGCGATGGCTAGAAGAAAGCAAGTGGATGGCATTGGCCAAAATCGAGATAAAGACGTGCAGGAACGGCGATGGCTAGAAGAAAGCAAGTGGATGGCATTGGCCAAAATCGAGATAAAGACGTGTAGGTACGGCGATGGCTAGAAGGAAGCAAGTGGATGGCATTGGCCAAAATCGAGATAAAGACGTGCAGGAACGGCGATGGCTAGAAGGAAGCAAGTGGATGGCATTGGCCAAAATCGAGATAAAGACGTGTAGGTACGGCGATGGCTAGAAGGAAGCAAGTGGATGGCATTGGCCAAAATCGAGATAAAGACGTGTAGGTACGGCGATGGCTAGAAGA
This sequence comes from Chirona hameri, assembly GCA_036785665.1. Classification (NCBI taxonomy): domain Eukaryota; kingdom Metazoa; phylum Arthropoda; class Thecostraca; order Balanomorpha; family Balanidae; genus Chirona; species Chirona hameri. The sequence goes on along the minus strand of JAXIVJ010002761.1, from coordinate 3,056 downwards.
AAGCAAGTGGATGGCATTGGCCAAAATCGAGATAAAGACGTGTAGGTACGGCGATGGCTAGAAGGAAGCAAGTGGATGGCATTGGCCAAAATCGAGATAAAGACGTGTAGGTACGGCGATGGCTAGAAGAAAGCAAGTGGATGGCATTGGCCAAAATCGAGATAAAGACGTGTAGGTACGGCGATGGCTAGAAGGAAGCAAGTGGATGGCATTGGCCAAAATCGAGATAAAGACGTGTAGGTACGGCGATGGCTAGAAGAAAGCAAGTGGATGGCATTGGCCAAAATCGAGATAAAGACGTGTAGGTACGGCGATGGCTAGAAGGAAGCAAGTGGCATGCCTAGAACGCAAACAAGTTACCAACATATACAAACTTTGATGAGGAGAAACTTGAAATGTAGATATGATATACTTACCACAGCACTGTATTATGCGGCACGTCCACAAATTGGCTGGTGTCCACAAATTAGCACGCGCCCCGCTGGAGTCTCCAGCCGAACGCGCCACGCTGGGGGTAAATTTGATCCCCCCTCGTATCTTCCGAATCAATGACTGCAGCGGGACGCGCAAGGCGGTGATCGAAAGCTCGCATGAAGACAAATATAATGCATATCCGAAATTCTTAAAATAAGGTCACATGTCAGGTCACGATCAGGTCAAAGGTCAAAATTGAGGTATTTGAGTTATTAGGCCATACTTTCCATCAAAAGCCTTAGATTGCGACTATTATCGCACAAGGTGCTCTCAAAGTTATAATGCATCTCCCGTATGAGCGAAAGTGAAATTGTAATCATAGGTCAAGGTCAAGGTCAGGTCACAAAAGGTCACAGGTCTACGAAAGCCATGCGACACATGTTGTACGGGTTATTTTACACGTATAATTCGATAGCAGCAGCCATTTTACAACCTGACCCCATATAATGGCCCTCACGTCAAGTTCAGGTCACAATAGCCGTTTTCACGATGGTTATTGTATTGCATTGGTACCATCTGTAAAGTACCACATTCCTGAAGTACCTAATCTAGTTTAATAAGGACAAAATGTGAAATTGATTAATCTAAATAAAAAAGGCATGTTTCTAGACCAACTTTGTCTCGGAAATACAACAGTGGTATTTATTTTTATGTAGCTGGTCACTAAAAGCCAAAAAAAAACCTTAAAAAATGACGTCATGAGTTACTTATACATAGGGAGCCATAAGTCAGTCAAAAATAAAGATATTGCTTTGAAATTTGGTTTGAGTATCGTCCATACTTCGTAATCTAACATATATTCTGTTTTTTTTATATCTTTAAACAAAATGATTTCCGGAAAAAAGGTTTGTGAATTTTTGGTCAAAACCCACACATTTCGTAAATCCGAGATATCCAATTTTAAAGGAATGTCATTTTCTTTCTTTTGACTTTTTATTTGCAATTTACATCAAAACTCGATTTTATACGAATTGTCAAACATTTATCATTTTACCACCAAAAATGGCATGGCATGACGTCATTAAAACGTCATTATCTTCTCAAGTACTAGCTCAATTTCAGTGAACTTTTGTGAGAAGACGTCGAATTGATGCAGCATAAGGTACTAATAGTTGTACGTTGCTATAGTTTATAGTTTTCAAGTTATTGAGAATATATGGGAGGGGCGAGGGGTGGAAAATTTACCCCCAGCGAGGCGCTGGTTAAATGTACACAGACTTGTCTTAATACATTTTTGTATTAAACATCGCAGGAGCAACATTCAAATATCATTCGACTTGGAATAATATGGCATAACATATTTGCCAACAATGTCGACCATCGGCCATCACACTGTCCAACAGCTTCTTAACCCTCGCCCTACCGTTTCTGACCTTCGCTCTACGGGGAAGGTTGACAGCACCCTTTTAACTTCCAAACCAAGCAACATAGAGCAATGCGGTAAGAACCATCAGCATGTTTCCTGTCATGATAGGAATCTAACAGCATGCGATTTTTAGGTTTCAGGTCAGCGGGTGACCTTCCAGGTCAAGTGAATGATCCAAGATCGACCAAGTCCAAAAATAGCGATTTGCTCTGTCCATCGTCATTACCAAAGTTATGAGTATGAAACGATTTAGCTAGCGTCAACATGTTGGTCGTTGTATTACCTATCTGGAAATATATCGATTGTTTGGTCTGGGCCAGTAAATTACCTCTTAGGTCACTGAAATCGTCACCATAGATGAGAATTGCTATGCGTTTTGCATTACAGCACATGTACATGGCGCTTAGTATAACTTCCGAACGGAGAGAGATAGAGAGACACCGTAAAAAGGAACGTGTTGCCTGTCATAATGCAAATCCAAAGGCATCCCATTTTGAGTATCTAGGTCAACTCGTGACCTTTGGGGTCAGGTTAATGGCCCTTTGTGGTCTGGCATGACCTTGTCAAAAAGGTCATATGTCAGGATCTAATAGCCCTATACACTTCAAATTTTAAAAGGATACGTATAATTGTTATCAACTCAGCTACTGAAAATTTCAGCAAGATTTCAGCAAGAGCATGTGCAAAACGTTATTCAAGAAAAACCTCAGGGGGAGGCTGTCAGCCCCCCCGCAGGGTGAGGGTTAAATCAGGCGATCTAGGTGCGCGCCCCTACGTTGCAGGATCATGGGCAGCCGGACCTCCTGCAAGTGGATGATGGTGTCATCCACCATCTCGGTTGTGACACGACCGGCATCACGGATGATTACGACTTGCACTCCTCTGTTGTCCCAGGTTTCGTGACATACACCCGATCCATTAGGAAGCCCCACACGAAAAATCGAGTGAGCTAAGGTCCGGTGCGTTCGGGACCCATGGGATGGCCGTCTTGTGGCTGATATGGCGATTCAGACTTTTCTTTTTCTATAAAATATATATTGCGTGAAATATATTATTTGAAGAAGAAGAAGAATATTTATTTTATTTGTATTTATTTATTTCATTTGATCGCCAACAGAGCTACGCTCCACTGACAGGCGAAATCTTGAAGATAAGATATAACAATAAATACAAAACGCAGCACACAAATCACATAATCACACAGCCTAAAGTTTAC
>JAXIVJ010002760.1:0-100000 GCA_036785665.1 Chirona hameri | reverse complement strand
CACTCAGATCTCGGAAACTGCTGGACCAGTCGATCTGAAATTTTGTGAGCAGGCAAATATACGAGTTTAGGGCGGTTCGCATGAATCGCAATCGAAGTCGGTCGGCACGTGGGTACGTGGACGGGCCCCGATTTGGGATCTCCGCCAACTACGGATAGCTGGCGGACCTCTAGTATAAAATAAGGTCACATGTCAGGTCACAGTCAGGTCAAATGTCAAAATTAAGGTATTTGAGTTTTTGGGACATACTTTCCATCCAAAGCCTTAGATTGCGACTATTATCGGTCAAACACACTGTACACACCATCCACATGTTATTGAAAACGCATATTTGTCAGCATGGCAGAATAGTCCATGGTCTCAGCTGATCGTCATATTTGTAGGTATGAATGTCACCAAATTTGATCGAGCTTCAACATGGAAAACATTGGAGACACATGAATGAAATTATATACACGGAGTACATTTTTCCCAGTGAAAGGTTGCTGGGATAGGGGGTACTGTAACCCGCTATCTGAAGATAGGGAGACACGTCCCCGCGTCCCCCCCCCCCCCCGGTGGTGTCGCCCCTGACTAAGACTTTCTAGTGGAGCTGACGACAATGGAAGGCCAGAGCAGAGTCAGACACTCCGTGCAGACACTCCGTCTTGGTATCATTTGTCAGACACTCCGTGCAGACACTCCGTCTTGGTATCATTTGTCAGACACTCCGTGCAGACCAGACTGGTTATTGATTCACCTTTTTTGGAAGGATTCAATCACGATTCATTTTAGAATATGAATGGTTCAGTCACCGTTGGATTCATGGATAACCATTTTGAGAAATGATTCTTTCCAATTCAAAGAATCAAAACATTTTTTATCAAGTCACGTTTGACTCACCATTGAAATAACATTGCACAGTCTTTTTCGTTCAATCAGCCTTGTTTCTATGCGGGTTTTGATTCAATCATGATTCATGAATAAAACAATCCGGTGGTGAATCCATTCTTCTTTGATTCAAGGGATTTTGATTGAACGATTCCAATCGATGCACTCAGAGTCGAATCAATAACCAGTCTGATGCACTCATAGTCGAATCAATCACCAGTCTGATGCACTCAGAGTCGAATCAATAACCAGTCTGATGCACTCAGAGTCGAATCAATAACCAGTCTGATGCACTCAGAGTCGAATCAATAACCAGTCTGATGCACTCAGAGTCGAATCAATCACCAGTCTGATGCACTCAGAGTCGAATCAATAACCAGTCTGATGCACTCAGAGTCGAATCAATAACCAGTCTGATGCACTCAGAGTCGAATCAATAACCAGTCTGATGCACTCAGAGTCGAATCAATAACCAGTCTGATGCACTCAGAGTCGAATCAATAACCAGTCTGATGCACTCAGAGTCGAATCAATAACCAGTCTGATGCACTCAGAGTCGAATCAATAACCAGTCTGATGCACTCAGAGTCGAATCAATAACCAGTCTGATGCACTCAGAGTCGAATCAATCACCAGTCTGATGCACTCAGAGTCGAATCAATAACCAGTCTGATGCACTCAGAGACGAATCAATAACCAGTCTGATGCACTCAGAGTCGAATCAATCACCAGTCTGATGCACTCAGAGTCGAATCAATAACCAGTCTGATGCACTCAGAGTCGAATCAATAACCAGTCTGATGCACTCAGAGTCGAATCAATAACCAGTCTGATGCACTCAGAGTCGAATCAATAACCAGTCTGATGCACTCAGAGTCGAATCAATAACCAGTCTGATGCACTCAGAGTCGAATCAATAACCAGTCTGATGCACTCAGAGTCGAATCAATAACCAGTCTGATGCACTCAGAGTCGAATCAATCACCAGTCTGATGCACTCAGAGTCGAATCAATAACCAGTCTGATGCACTCAGAGTCGAATCAATAACCAGTCTGATGCACTCAGAGTCGAATCAATAACCAGTCTGATGCACTCAGAGTCGAATCAATAACCAGTCTGATGCACTCAGAGTCGAATCAATAACCAGTCTGATGCACTCAGAGTCGAATAAATAACCAGTCTGATGCACTCAGAGTCGAATCAATAACCAGTCTGATGCACTCAGAGTCGAATCAATAACCAGTCTGATGCACTCAGAGTCGAATCAATAACCAGTCTGATGCACTCAGAGTCGAATCAATAACCAGTCTGATGCACTCAGAGTCGAATCAATAACCAGTCTGATGCACTCAGAGTCGAATCAATCACCAGTCTGATGCACTCAGAGTCGAATCAATAACCAGTCTGATGCACTCAGAGTCGAATCAATCACCAGTCTGTGGTGTTGACACTCCGTCTTGGTACCATTTGTCAGACACTCAGGTGCAATGTTGGTCGCTAAGCAGACACGGTGTAGTATCAGTTGTCGGTCTGACACTTTGATGAAATAACAGGTGCCAGACACTCACGTACAGTATATCTTTCAGTCAGACACTCCGGCACAGTATCATTTGCTAAGGGCTCCTACATTTGTTTCGACACTCCTACAATAATTGGAACTCCAGAAATATTAAGCAATTAGTCACAACAGTAAATCATTGTTGGAAGAATGGTGACGACTGAGACGTGCTAGTGTCGGAAACACAGCTGTTATTTGATGCAAAATCATGCTCTTTGATTTGACCTAAAAAAATAGTTTTGTTACCGAGCAGACGCGAGGTCTTCCTTCAACTAGGGTGACAACTATATATATATGAGCGGCCAAACCGTAGTAATGGGTTTCAGAGGCTTGTGTCTTTGCAGACCTGGACTCGATATTTTCCTATGGACAGAACTGGCATATTACATTCAATGCGACGAAAACAGTTATGCAAACATTTACAACAAAGCGTAACATGCATTCACCACAGCTTACATTTGGAGGTGAGCCTATACCACACATCAGCAGTCATAAACACTTAGGACTTACATTATCCAATGATCTTAGATTTCACGCTCATGTTAACGATATGATACAAAAAGTCAGCAGAGCTCTGAGCCCTCTCTATCCTATTGCTAATCATTTACCAAGGACAGTCTTAGCTCAACTCTACAAAATATACATTCGACCGTATTTTGACTACTGTGACGTAGTGTATGACGGACATTTGACTTTTCATGACTCACAACGACTAGAGAGATTACAAAATAGAGCCGCACGACTTGTAACGGGAGCACCATTTAGGACTTCAACTGACAAACTTCGACGCGACTTAGGCTGGGACACATTGGCAACAAGACGCGAGATGTACAAACTTCAAATGTATTTTAAACTTAAAAGTAACTTAGGAACACTACCCGACTACATCAGAGCCGCGATACCACACACTCGTCAGCTTGACACCAACAGAACACTACGCAATTCATCTTCACAATCACTCCCGCCTAATCGTACCTCACTTTTCCAAAGATCCTTCATCCCCGCCACCACCCGCACCTGGAACCGCCTTCCTGAATCCACCCGTACCTGCAATTCCCCAAAAGCCTTAAAGCGAGAATTATTCAAGCGGCTGGGTGTTCCAACACCGCCAGTGTATTATTCATTAGGGTCCAAGACAGGCAACATTTTGCATACTAAAGTAAGGCTAAGTAATGTCTAAATTGAATGCTCATCTCTATTATATTCAAGAAGTCGAAACACCTAACTGTGCTTGCGTCAATTCTTCCGAAACAACAAATCACTTCATACTTCACTGCCACCTTCATGAGCATTGTAGAAACCAATTATTTACAACAATATCATCCATTCTGCAGTCAGACTTCTCCCATTTTCCAACAGACACACAGATCGACATTATTTTACACGGAACACATCTCAGCACTGGTGAGGCGGTGCAGGGTGGCCCGATCATTTCAACAATTCCTTTTATATTAAAAAAGATTCAACTCTTAAGTTGTGAACCAAGGGGGCGGCGGTCAGCATGGGTCAGCAACGTGCTGCTTTGGAGGGGCGGTGGGGCGATGCCTCCGTGACGGCGGTCGGTTTTGTTGAGGTTACGTTTCAGTTCGCGAGAGGTGCCATGTTATATGCAGTGTGCATTTGCACCAATCGCACTTGTATTGTTTATTATATTTGTTTGTTTGATAATATATTTTGATTGATTGATTGATGAACTACTCGGTTGATATATCTGAAAATTTGCACACAAAAATGTTCATGCCATAAAAATGTCATATCAAATTTGTAAAATTCTGCGTGATCGGGTTTAGGAGAGCGCGTCAACGCACAGCCCTGTCTTCCCTTATATGGTGGTGATTGCGCAACTTGCGTCCACGACCTACCGGCCTCGCGCTCGGCGGTCCCCGGCTGACCCGCCTGGTCACGTGACCGCCTGCAGCTGGCGAAGGACGGCTACCTGGGTCGCCGTCCCTGACATGTCCCATGTTAAATTCAAAGCAAAGTTAAGTGCTCTTTCACATTGGGAATAACGCTTGAGAACAGCCCGCTCGGTTCCCGACCCAATAAGGGCGTTGTACCGGCTAATTAAAGGTTCTTATAACTTTCGCGCTGAATAAGAGAAAACGCGCTGCTACGGAAGTGAATATATCAATACAAAAATTAACGAAGGTAACGATGAATTTTACCTATTTTTTTCAGAATTGTACCATTCACAATTCAATTCAATTCATGCTATACTAGAATTCCCCCTTTTGATAATTGCATGGTAAAATGTATTTTATTTCATTTCAAACTTGTTAATTAGTTAAAACTAATTCTACAATTTAAATTTTAAATTTATATCATACATTATAAAGCAAAATTGAATCGAAAAACTTAAAATTTGAATTGGATATCCAATTTGGTAAATATTTATCATTGATGAAAAAATGTCATCAAATTTGCATCATCGGGTTATTCTGAAACCAAGATGTATTGAACAATCCCTTGTCATGTCTCAAAGATGACGCAAGCTGACCTTGTTATTCCAAAAGGTGTATTACATACAAATTACATGAACAATATGTATTACATACAAATTACATGCAAAAGGTGTATTACATACAAATTGCATGCAACGGGTGTATTACATCCAAATTACATGCAAAAGGTGTATTACATACAAATTACTTGCAAAAGGTGCATCACATTTTACGATATCAACTGCAAATCACGGAAAAGGTTGCATGTTATGGAAAACCAAACTAAGTGTTAACATTTTCTCAAGATTGAACGATATGCCCCGTACAACGCGTTATTGGCAGCTGATGCCAGATCATGCATTGTTGTCATTATACCATCAGCGCCGGTATGGCACTGACGCCTGTCAGGTCAGGCTGGTACTGACGCCTGTCAGGTCAGGCTGTCAGTGACGCCTGTCAGGCCAGGCTGTCAGTGACGCCTGTCAGGACAGGCTGTCAGTGACGCCTGTCAGGCCAGGCTGTCAGTGACGCCTGGCAGGCCAGACTGTCAGTGCCGCCTGTCAGGTCAGGCTGTCAGTGACGCCTGGCAGGTCAAGCTGTCAGTGACGCCTGTCAGGTCAGGCTGTCAGTGCCGCCTGTCAGGCCAGGCTGTCACTGACGCATGCCAGGCCAGGCTGTCAGTGACGCCTGTCAGGCCAGGCTGTCAGTGCCGCCTGTCAGGTCAGGCTGTCAGTGACGCCTGTCAGGCCAGGCTGTCAGTGACGCCTGTCATTACAGGCTGTCACTGACGCCTGTCAGGCCAGACTGTCAGTGACACATGCCAGGCCAAGCTGTCAGTGACGCCTGTCAGGCCAGACTGTCAGTGCCGCCTGTCAGGCCAGACTGTCAGTGACGCCTGTCAGGTCAGACTGTCAGTGCCGCCTGTCAGGCCAGGCTGTCAGTGACGCCCTGTCAGGCCAGGCTGTCAGTGACGCCTGTCAGGTCAGGCTGTCAGTGACGCCTGTCATCCCAGGCTGTCAGTGACGCCTGTCAGGCCAGGCTGTCAGTGACGCCTGTCAGGCCAGGCTGTCAGTAACGCCCTGTCAGGCCAGGCTGTCAGTGACGCCTGTCAGGTCAGGCTGTCAGCGACGCCTGTCATTCCAGGCTGTCAGTGACGCCTGTCAGGCCAGGCTGTCAGTGACGCATGCCAGGCCAAGCTGTCAGTGACGCCTGGCAGGCCAAGCTGTCAGTGACGCCTGTCAGACCAGGCTGTCACTGACGCCTGTCAGGCCAGGCTATCAGTGACGCCTGTCAGGCCAGGCTGTCAGTGACGCCTGTCAGGCCAAGCTGTCAGTGACGCCTGGCAGGCCAGACTGTCAGTGCCGCCTGTCAGGTCAGGCTGTCAGTGACGCCTGGCAGGCCAAGCTGTCAGTGACGCCTGTCAGGTCAGGCTGTCAATGCCGCCTGTCAGGCCAGGCTGTCACTGACGCATGCCAGGCCAGGCTGTCAGTGACGCCTGTCAGGCCAGGCTGTCAGTGCCGCCTGTCAGGTCAGGCTGTCAGTGACGCCTGTCAGGCCAGGCTGTCAGTGACGCCTGTCAGGCCAGGCTGTCAGTGACGCCTGTCATTCCAGGCTGTCACTGACGCCTGTCAGGCCAGACTGTCAGTGACACATGCCAGGCCAAGCTATCAGTGACGCCTGTCAGGCCAGACTGTCAGTGCCGCCTGTCAGGCCAGACTGTCAGTGACGCCTGTCAGGCCAGACTGTCAGTGCCGCCTGTCAGGCCAGGCTGTCAGTGACGCCCTGTCAGGCCAGGCTGTCAGTGACGCCTGTCAGGTCAGGCTGTCAGTGACGCCTGCCATTCCAGGCTGTCAGTGACGCCTGTCAGGCCAGGCTGTCGGTGACGCCTGTCAGGCCAGGCTGTCAGTAACGCCCTGTCAGGCCAGACTGTCAGTGACGCCTGTCAGGTCAGGTTGTCAGTGACGCCTGTCATTCCAGGCTGTCAGTGACGCCTGTCAGGCCAGGCTGTCAGTGACGCATGTCAGGCCAAGCTGTCAGTGACGCCTGGCAGGCCAAGCTGTCAGTGACGCCTGTCAGACCAGGCTGTCACTGACGCCTGTCAGGCCAGGCTGTCAGTGACGCCTGTCAGGCCAGGCTGTCAGTGACGCCTGTCAGGCCAAGCTGTCAGTGACGCCTGTCAGGCCAGGCTGTCAGTGACGCCTGTCAGGCCAGGCTGTCAGTGACGCCTGTCAGGCCAAGCTGTCAGTGACGCCTGTCAGACCAGGCTGTCAGTGACGCCTGTCAGGCCAAGCTGTCAGTGACGCCTGTCAGGCCAGGCTGTCAGTGACGCCTGTCAGGCCAGGCTGTCAGTAACGCCCTGTCAGGCCAGGCTGTCAGTGACGCCTGTCAGGTCAGGCTGTCAGTGACGCCTGTCATTCCAGGCTGTCAGTGACGCCTGTCAGGCCAGGCTGTCAGTGACTCCCTGTCAGGCCAGGCTGTCAGTGACGCCTGTCAGGCCAGACTGTCAGTGCCGCCTGTCAGGCCAGGCCGTCAGTGACGCCTGTCAGGCCAGGCTGTCAGTGACGCCTGTCAGGTCAAGCTGTTAGTGACGCCTGTCAGGTCAAGCTGTCAGTGACGCCCTGTCAGGCCAGGCTGTCAGTGACGCCTTCAGGTCAACCTGTCAGTGACGCCTGTCAGGCCAGGCTGTCAGCGCCGCCTGTCAGGCCAGGCTATCAGTGATGCCTGTCGGGCCAGGCTGTCAGTGACGCCTGTCAGGCCAGCTGGCAGTGCCGCCGGCTCATGTCTCCCTGTATATGTGTGTGCGCGCCGGCCTGGGTCGCTTGTCATTATAACCATCAGCGCCGGTACTGACGCGGCTGTCAGTACCGTCAGCGCATGTCTCAGTGTTTGTGTGTGCGAGCCGACCTGGGTCTCTTGTCATTATAACCATCAGCGCCGGTACTGACGCGGCTGTCAGTACCGTCAGCGCATGTCTCAGTGTTTGTGTGTGTGCGCCGGCCTGGGTCGCGGCTGGGCGGGGCGGGGCGGGGCAGGGCGGGTCGGGGCAGGGCGGGGTGGGGCGGGGCGGGGCGGGGCAGGGCGGGGCGGGGCGGGGCGGGGCGGGGCGGGGCGGCAGCGGCGGCGGAGAAACCCTGGCGCCGTCAGATCGGTGCGGTGCCCACTGCCGTACGCACCGGGACGGCGGAGCGCGGCTTGTCAGCCGCCACCCTGCGCTTCAGAGGAGGTCAGTCAGTCACTCGGCCGGCCACGGCGGCCTCGGCGGCGCTCGCTGCAGTCAGGGATGACACACGACACACGAGTAGAGTTCGTGAGTCGTATCAGGAGGCTGTTTAAGGTGTTTGTAGTGTCGACGGTTCCGTTAACTCTACCTAATCTCTAAACATTATCCACTCCGTACACATGTTTATGAAAATTAATCCGCGGGAGAGTACTCTTTGTTGTGCTTTGTAATTTAATTGCGTGGTAAATAATGGCCTTTTTATTTTGTTAGCAACAATTTGTTTGGCTACCGTTATGGTATGAAAATGATGTGATCTAAATTTAAGAGTTAAGTACAATTATTCCCTAATTTAAGGTTGGAAGTTTGAAAAAATTAAAAAGCAAGTACATGTACTTCTTATGGAGTTCATGGTCGGTATTTGTCCTCCACTATTGGAAAGCGACACACGCTTTTGTGTCAATCTGTTCAACGTTGTTGAATGGGCACTTCTAAACAAATCGCCGACACTAAATAGGTCGCCGTCGATGTGCATCGATGAGCTTCCGATTTCATTGCCAGTTTGTGTATTGTTTGTTATATCTTGGGGGGAAAATTAGTATTGTTCATGATAATATAAAGCATAGTGTTATATACAGCCAGAGACAAAAATATACAAAACTCCGAATGTTGAAAATAAATGAAGCAATTTTCAAAAATTGAGGGTCGTAACCACCAACTAGGTCGCAGTTGGGTGCAAAAGTTAACTGCTAATTTGGTTACCTTTGTATTCAATGGTTTTTAATTGTAAAGGATGGGCGGGCATATAATCACAATAAGCAGAACGGAAAATATATTTTCCACACCATTGCGTAAAAAGCAATACGGGAAAAGCCCGGAGTTCGATGGAAGCCTGAGAAGTACTTGCAAGTACCGGTCGTTAAAAGCGTGGAACGCTTATCAAGTTTAACTTGAAATATCTCGTGGAAGGAATTTTATATGCAAAATGCGATGAATTTACATCATATTTTGGCCTCGTAGATCGATTTCAAGTGCTAACTCCATGTTTGTGGGAAAAGGTGATTATTTCCCTTTAAGTGCCGGGTGTGGGATACTAAAGGGCTACAGATGCTGTGTGGTGTCAGGCGTATTGAATTCAAGCCTAGATTTGGTCTTTACGTATACTGACGATGAGTCAGTATACGTACTCACTCAGTCACTACTCACTCAATTACTAATCACTCAGTCACTACTCACTCAGTCACTACTCACTCAGTCACTACTCACTCAGTCACTACTCACTCAGTTACTACTCACTCAGTCACTACTCTCTCAGTTACTACTCACTCAGTCACTACTCAATCAGTCACTACTCACTCAGTCACTACTCACTCAGTCTCTACTCACTCAGTTACTCCTCACTAAGTTACTACTCACCCAGTCACTACACACTCAGTCTCTACTCACTCAGTCACTACTCATTTAGTCACTACTCACTCAGTCTCTACTCACTCTGTCACTACTCACTCAGTCACTACTCACTCTGTCACTACTCACTCAGTCACTACTCACTCAGTTATTACTCACTCAGTCACTACTCACTCAGTTACTACTCACTCAGTCACTACTCACTCAGTCACTACTCACTCAGTCACTACTCACTCAGTCACTACTCACTGAGTCACTACTCACTCAGTCACTACTCACTGAGTCACTACTCACTCAGTCACTACTCACTCAGGTGGTCAGAGCGAAAGTTAGCGAAGGAGCCGGGGAAAGCTGACGCGGAACGAATGCCGTCAGATCGGGAACCATTTCGACTGGTAGATCGAAAGTTATGGGCTCACTGCTGTCAGTGGCTGATGTTTGAATTGAATGTATGGGAAATGAAAAACAATTTGCTATGCCTTTCCAAGTCTGAAATGCAAAGAATGTCCTGACCTGAAAACCTCATCTACAGCCGTGTGCTCAGCCGATAAACATGCAACATTCGGGCGATTCGAATGGTAGGAGGTACCTTTCATGCGCTCCTAAATTCTTGTTCTCATACGTATACGTATGCCATAAATTACTTTGAACTCCACGCTTCCCCCACAAATGTCTGGTATAGTGAGGTGAATGCCTTGCTTGATTTAATATCTGCATTAATTTCCAAACGTGTCATCCGGAAAATGTTGACATCTCGCATCTGGATTCCATTTCCTCTGGCGTTGTTTTATCGGCCGACTTTTGACGGGCGATGTGGCCCATATGTGTGTACGTAATCTTGTCGATCCGTCTAAAAAGCAGCACTCGGCGACATGTCACCAGATCGAGACCGGAAAGCCTCCGTCGCCAGCCAGCACGAGGTCGAAGGTCGGAGTTGTGTCGGCAAACTGCGGCCCGGGACGGCTTCCAGCGCCCACTGAAATTCAGCATCGCAACCAGAGAAAACTCCATAAAGTTGCTGCTTAAGATATTTACAATAAATATTAGTGTTGAAATAGTGAGACCCGTAGAATAGGTACGGCGGGTTCGGTGTCGGGTCTGACGGTCGGATCTGCGCCATGTTTGACCGGAACAAATCACTGCATTCAGTATGTAATACGTGGTGCACGTGACGCACTTGACTGCACCCACTCACGTTACACCGTTGTTTGGTGGGACATCACTTGTCATCGTAGGTGCTGTTTAGTTGTTGGTTTCAAGTTTTTAGGATATATATTAACAACCCTAACAATGATGTAAATTAAAGCTGTAAATGTATGAGCAGGCAAAGGTATGCGTTTCGGGCGGCTCGCATAAGTTGGGATTGAGGTCACGTGCGCAATGCGCACGTGGGTGGCCTCCAATTTTGGATATCCTCGAACCATGCATTGTTGGCTGACCTCTAGTAGACAAATTTAAATAAATACAACTCAACTCGCACTTCACCGGGGTGGGGGCAAATATCCCCCTGACTAATTTTCGCGATAACTCAAAACTCAATGGAGCTATCAACGTGAAACTTTGAGTACCTTCTCACACATCAATTTTACATCTTTTGTATGAAAATGAAGCAATTTAGTTGAGATTTGTTTTAGATATAGAAAATTTAGTGACGTCACTACACACGAGTTTTACGATAAAATCAGTTACACTTTAACAGGCCGTACAAATGCCACTTTTTGAGCAAAATGCAATCACAAAACTGTCAGAAGATATACAATTTCAAGGCCTACAAAATAGCTATCTCGGATTTTTGCCAATATTGTGTTTTAACCCCCAAAAGCAAAAACAATTTTTTTTTTAAATGTCCACGAAATCAAAATTTTGAAAGATGCTAAAAACGGATCATATGTAAGAGAACTACATATGGGCAATACCAAAACCAAAATGTCAAAGCAATATCTTCTTTTTGACTGACTTATGGCTCCCTAAGTATGAGTAACTCATGACGTCATATTGTGAAATTGCGTTGTTTTGCTTTTATTGAGCAGATAAAGACGAATACATGGCAGCACTGTATTTCTGAGATAAAACTGGTTTATAAACATGCCTTTTGTATTTATATTTATCAATTTCACATTTGGACCGTATGTGACCTGAACTTGGCCTAAGCTTGACACAGGCCGACAATCTTCACTTACATGAGGTCAGATGGTAAAATGACCATCACTATCGAATTATACGTGTAAAATAGCCCATACAACATGTATTGCATGACTTTCGGAATTTGTCTGCGTATAGTGACCGTTTGTGACCTGACCTTGACCTTGGCTTTTGTCAACAATCTGATTTTAGGTTATGCGGGATATGTATTATATAAACCTTTGGGAGGACTTTGGGTGATCATGGTCGCAATCAAAAGCTTTGGATGAAAAGTATGGTCCATAAACTCAAATGCCTCCATTTTGACCTTTGACCCGGCCTTGACCTGATATGTGACCTCAATTCGAAAATATCGAGTATGCTTTATATGCACCTCATTGAGAGCTTTCGAATGCCGCGTTGCGCGTCTCGCTGCCATCATTGGTTCCGGAGACAACGAGGAGAAATATCCCCCCCCCCCCCCCGGTCAATGGTGTTCTGCTGAGACCTCGGTCGCGCGCGGGTTAACCCTATTCCCTGCGGGCAGCCACAATTACGTTAAATGAACTTTTGTTTTTGTTGGCAAAAATTTATTTGGCTACCGTTATGGTGTTAAAATGATGTGATCTAAATTTAAGAATTAAATAACATTATTCCCTAATTCAAAGTTGGAAATTTGGAAAAATTAAAAAGCAAGTATATATACTTTTTAAGGAGTTCATGATCGGTATTTTCCCTCCTCCATTGGAAAGCGACACATCTGGGGCGCTTTTGTATCCATCTGGTCAACGTTGTTGGATGGTTCTAAAGAAATTGCCGACACTGAATAGGTCGCCGTCGATGTGCATCGATGAGCTTTCGATTTAATTGCCATTTTTTTATTGTTTGTTACTTTTTTTGGGAAAATGATTCTTTTTCATGATGAAATAAAGCATAGTGTTATATCGGCTGCCCCACTAAAAAAAACATTAAAATAGCATGCTCTCACCGGCTAATATGCTGTGTCTTTGGACGCTGAGTTCGATGAGCTAAACGAAATTTACAAATTCGAAGGATTTCCGTCGGCCCCCGGCCAAAAAACAAGATGACGCTTTAATCGAAAATTTGCACATTTGGCCACTGTTTTGAAACTCCATCAGAAATCAGGGGAAAGTGGTAACAGCATGTTCTCTACAGTATTGCCGAGAAGTTAAGTCTATACCCAACGATGAACTTCGTCAAGCTAGCCAATTATTCGCAACCATTTAGATAGCAAACAACTAATCGCTTCTCCTGCCATCTAGCGGTTGTTAAGGAAAGCTAACTAAAATGACCTTTATTGACGCCACCAATGCAAGTTATTAAAACACTTTAAAGTGTGCGGGTGCGTCCGCATATGGACGCGACGCCAAAATCACAATAGATGCACGAGAGACATCTATTGTATTGTATTGAGAACCGAGCGGGAGGTTTTTGCTGAATGCCTGCGCCCGCTCAGTTATCAATTCTGTCACATAGGCTGGCGGTACGAAAGCGCCGCTTCACTTGGCGCGGTGAGCGAAGTAAAACCCCTACCGGACACTCTCAGGTTGTCCACCGAAGCGGTGCCGGTACACCACCTTGTTGTGGCTGTACCCGTCAGCTGGCGATCCGCGCCTGAGGCGGCGGCAGCTGACTCGACTAAGTCGGACCGGTGCCTGATCACCATGATCATAGGCACGTATACGGCCACGACGTTGCGACAGCGATGAACTAGTGGCCGTATACGTGCCCACGATCATGGCGATGAGGCACAGGTCCGACTTAGTCGAGGCTCCCCGTCACCCGTTTGACGAGCTCCAACGACAGCGGTGGCACCTGAGCGGCGCCAGCCTGGACACTGTCCAGAAAAGCCCGGTCAGAAACGCCATGATGGTGCACCCCGAGCACGTGGTGCTGGCGATGCTGGGCGATCACCGACACGAAGTCCGGTCTGGGACCGTGCAGCTGATCAGGGAAGCCAGGGAGCGCTGGCAGCCGGGACACGGCAGCCGGGACAGGGCAGCCGGGACACAGCAGCCGGGACAGGGCAGCCAGGACAGGGCAGCCGGGACACGGCAGCCGGGACAGGGCAGCCAGGACAGGGCAGCCAGGACAGGGCAGCCGGGACAGGGCAGCCGGGACAGGGCAGCCGGGACACGGTAGCCGGGACAGGTCCGCTCAAACGGCCAGAGTCGCTCAATATACCGAGGTCACTGACCTGGTGAGTTACGCTGATAGGGTGGACTTTGAGTCGCCATGCACCTGGCCCCTGTCACTAGGCCCCTGTCACTAGGTCCATGCCACTAGGCCCCTGCCACTAGGCCCCTGTCACTAGGCCCCTGTCACTAGGCCCCTATCACTAGTCCCCTGTCACTAGGCCCCTGTCACTAGGCCCCTGTCACTAGGCCCCTGTCACTAGGCCCCTGTCACTATGCCCCTGTCACTAGGCCCCTGTCACTATGCCCCTGTCACTAGGCCCCTGCCACTAGGCCCCTGTCACTAGGCCCCTGTCACTAGGCACCTGTCACTAGGCCCCTGTCACTAGACCCCTGTCCGATGCAGGCCCCTGTCTGATGCAGGCCCCTGTCCGATGCGGACCCCTATCCGATGCAGGCATTCAGCTGAAACAAAAACTGTTTTGAAATCGGAAGAGCAATGGATCAAGAATACAAGTGATCCAAGTGTTCGTGTCACAATGTCTGTATGTTTATTTTACCTGCGCGTGTTGTTGATGTATTGGCCCGCCAGTGGTAACTTACCGGGCTCAGGGCGGAGCGAACATGTTTATACAAACTTCGGATGAGTAACTTCGTCCATTTTGCAACAGTCTACTGTTCAGGGTATCAATATCATTCTGAAACACCATTTTGTGTCCTGTGTTGGAAAGTCTGACCAGACTGAGAAGAGCATGCATATAGTTTCAAATCATCAGCAAAAATATTATACTTGTTTTTGACGTTCAAACCAATATTGTTGATGAAGATTAAGAACAATAGTGGACAAAGGACCGATACCTGGGGAATTGTAATATTGATACCTGATTGTAAAGCTAATTTTGTTCGTGATTCATTCATCGCACCTAACTATTCATTTCGTAACATACCTAGTATACGCGGAGAGGGTTTGATACACGTGCCCTTTATTCAGGTATTTGTGGCGTTACATGTGCCTACTTTACTCCACATGCCTTTTTATCGGTACCATTCATTTCATATGACATTAGGTATCGCCTCTGAAATGTGCATTATGTATTTCATAGATGAAAGCTATTTTGTTACCAACACTTTATGTTACTACTTACTGTAAGATATTAAGCAGGTAATTAGTAGGTATCGACGTGTAGGTACAAGGTGTTTGATAAAGAATGCCAATTTTAAAATAGAAAGTACATATAGTAAAAATAGACGGAGCACGTGAAAATTTACAAGTATTGTTGGAAATTGTTGGACATTTTGATTTCCATCACGTGCCATATCCGTGCCACTCAGCCAGTGAAACCTGAGGGGTGAAAATTTCAGACACACCTCCTCTCGCCTTCCGGGTAAAATACGACATATTCCAAATATCAGCTGACGTGGATGATCTTTGGATTCAGAAATTTTGGGAACATCTAAGTTGAAGCGGAAGTTTTGGCTGTATTGTATATTCCGAACATGACTTATGGTTAGAGTAACGCATTCGAGAGGTTCGTCTAAAGATCCGTGACCAATGCAGGTAAGGTTCGGGCCCTAGTCCATCTGGAACCTGGCTGAAGCTCCGCCGGCGAGTGATCTGTCGTCTGACTGACTGGCCGTGGACAGCCAGACGTCCATGTCCGTTATCGTTGGGCTCCTGGTTTTGTTGCCCGTGACCCTGGCGGAGCTAAGAAAGGCATCCTGGTAAACCTGGACCGACTGAAAACTGTGCAGGAGTTGGCTGTCTCCATAGACCCCGAAGAAGTGACCCGGGCCATGCGCCATCGCCACTGAAAACATACGTAAGGTGCATTGAGCTTTGGCGTGCTGTCTGGAGCCGCTTTGCTAGATAGGGAAAGTTTCACCGCAACAATGCAAATGTTCAGATGTTCTGATGTATCGTCAAACAACACACAATTAAAATTTGTATATGTAAATAATAATAATTTTAAAATTGACATTCGTTATGATACCTATATTAGTATATACATATGCATATATATATATATAGCATATGTATATTAAGCGCAACGTGCTGCTTATATTATTGTAATCATTGTTAATTATCATGAAACACATTATTAATAATTAACCAAAGTTTTTGTTGTAATAAGATGCGGAATGTGTCTGACATTTCTGTACGTCAGTGACTAGGAAATATTGCACGTCTAATGAGCTCCACAGTATATAAACTGGTAAATGCCGCTTGCGTCACACAAGTGATGCATGTTTTATCATGAACAAATCCATAATTCCCCGGAAATTCTTGCGATTCTCGACTTCACTAGGAAATAAATATAATATACATGTCATGTTAATGATGATAATGTTTTATTTTAAGGTTAACGTGCGTGAAAAATGAAACAACGCTGGATCTAACTGTAGCTTGCTAAATGAACAGGGCTCCGTCACTCCTTTGAAATTGGGGGAATTAGAGGGACAGGATCCAGGGAAGCCAAGTAGTCGCCGTCAGCTGAAAAGTTGTTGAAGCAGGAGGGGGCGTCAGCGATAAGTTGTTAAGCGGGGGGGGAGGCGTCAGCGAGAAAAGTTTTTGAGTGGGGTGCGTCAGAGATAACTTGTTAAGCGAAGGTCCTTAACCCTATTAGTGACAGGGGGCAGATTTTACCCACCCCTCATGTTTGTTCTCAAATATCTCCGAAATGGCTGGAGGTAGGCTTCTGAAGTTTTCTGACTTTTCCTAAAACTAGTCTGGGAGATTGTCAGAAAATTTCAAGAATTTTCCAGAAGTAAAAAAAAATCACATACTTTTTGGTCCTGGAAACGCCTATGAATTTTGAATTTTAAATCTGACCAGGACATATCAATTTGGTATTAATTTGCTGTCGATCCATAAAGTTTTGTCAAAATCGGTCCATAGCACTAGTAGTTATGAAGGATTAAAAAGAAGTTATAAAATTAGTGCATTTTTACCCTCTGTCGCCACAATGTTCAAAATTTTGGATAAAAAAAGAAGAAATTTAGATCAGTCTGAGAGGAGTCAAACCCTGTTTGAATTTTGAAAATCGGACTTGTAGATTTCGAGATCTCCGGGGGGATCCCCCTGCCACTAATAGGGGTAGCCAGGAGACTGCCACTAATAGGGTTAAAGGGAAGAGCGCTTCATGTAGTCGGACATCATCATGCAATCGGACGTCCCCCCCCAAAAAAAACGATCAAGGTCACCCAAGGTCACCCATCAAGGTGAATCCATCAAAATCCCTCACAATCGGCATTATGTACCTTGTATGGACAAACGGTGCGCTGCACGGTCTTCTTTAACCCTATTAGTGGCAGGGGGGGGGGCAGATTTTGCCCACCCCTCATGTTTTTTTCTTCTCAAATATCTCCGAAATAGCTGGAGGTAGGCTTCTGAAATTATCTGACTTTTCCTAAAACTAGTCTGGGCAGATTGTCTGAAAATTTCAAGAATTTTCAAGATTAAAAAAAAACATTCTTTTTGGTCCTGGAAACGCCTATGAATTTTGAATTTTCAAATGTGACCAGGATATATCAATTTTGTATTAATTTGCTGTCGATCCATATAAGTTTTGTCAAAATCGGTCCATAGAACTAGGAATTATGAAGGATTAAAAAAGGTATAAAATTAGTGCATTTTTACCCCCTGTCGACACATTCTTTGTTTAAAGAAATGTAGAATCAGTCTGAGGGGAGTCAAAACCTGAAATAATTTTGAAAATCGGACTAGTAGATTTCAAAATCTCCGGGGATGTCGAATCCCCCCCCCCCGTGCCACTAATAGGGCAGGAGTGGTTACTAATAGGGTTAAGCGAAAATTTGCTGAGCGAGAGGGGGATACAAATAATGAGTACATTTGAACATCGATATCTAGCAATATAAGTCAGCAAAAATTAGGGGATAATCCCCACTGGTTAAAAAATGTCCCGCCGTTCCCCCGTGGCGGAGCCCCTGTAAATAAATGAGTTCATTGCGGGGCTGCGAACTTATTATACACAGTCTCATTCTAGGGTCATTCAGTAGTTGTTCGGAATTTGGGGGTGTGAATAATATCGTAATTTATTACTACTGTATTTATCCACGAAGAAATAGACGGGAAGAATCATTCTTATCCACGCAGCTGGGAACAGCTAGGAAATATTTTATGAGTATGGAGGTCGAGACTCATCGAACATCGAACCGCACTTTATTTATAGACCACTTAGATAACTGGTGATACTGATATTTATGCACGAGTTCGTGTCACTATGTCTGTATGTTTATTTTACCTGCGCGTGCTGTTGATGTATTGGCCCGCCGGTGCTAACTTAACGGGTTCAGGGCGGAGCGAACATGTTTACCTACCATTCGTTAGCGTGCAATGACTGCGGAGAGACCTTATGATGGTCGTAAAATGTCCCCCTGCCAGGACCAGGACCCCCTGCCAGGACCTCCCTCCCTCCCTCCCTCCCTCCCTCCCTCCCTCCCTCCCTCCCTCCCTCCCTCCCTCCCTCCCTCCCTCCCTCCCTCCCTCCCTCCCTCCCTCCCTCCCTCCCTCCCCCCCCGCTGCTGCAGCCGTGACCATCTGACATACTGGAGAGGATGTACCGGCTGCTGCCTGCGCATTGAAGTTACACGCGCACTGCGACACGCGCGCATTTCGAGAATAACGTTTGGCTGTTCCAAAATATATCATAGCCCACTCTAATATGGCTTAGCTCGTTTGAAGACGCAACGCAGACGCCAGACGCTGTGCTGTAACACCTGCCGATGTCAATATGCCCCTGAAAAATGTGGTGAAAAACAGACATCTGACAGTAATCGTTGAACATGTGTTGGCCTCTGCATCCGATTTGCTGTATGTTTACATTGTGGCGCGACCCGCATATGTACAGCGGTGTAGCACTGGACTGATAAGCTACGGTGAAAAGCGGGTCGAGGCCTAACCTCGCCCCCATTGCAAATCAGTAGGAACTAGGGAGCGGAGCTGCAGCTTCAGCCGAGAGCTGCTTCATGACGCATGACGTCATCAGCCTGTTAGCCGCTCCCATCACAGACGTAGAGAAATCCCCTCATTCGCCTGTTTGTTATTCGCCGGGCCGTCGACTTCTAAATTAGATGAATTTTGTCCCAACAAGGAAACAAGTGGCTTCTAACTATGCGCAGAATTGCTTTACGTGATAAAATCACTTCCGCAGGTTCCATTCATTTAACATTGTATTTGATCTAACAAGCATGTTTTAAATACTCGTAAAATGGCGGAAGTATGGTGTATGTGAGAACTTAAAATACATTTGTTATCGTTAATATATACCCGACAAGCATATGCACAACCATCAACTTTGTCACGCCCTTCAACTGCATTTTGTCGGGACATAAAGGAACTGGCACTACTCCTGGGTGATCAAATGTACGGTGCGGTTCCCTGGGCTTAATATAATTAAATTGGAGCTCACTATGTGACGACATAACGTCCCAAGACATTGTGCATAGTTACAGTGATCCGTGATATATGCTACTTGATGCTAATTGCTAATTGACACATGTGACGGTATCGTACACAAGCATTAGTGCATACGTGTCTCTTGTGAGCTTGATATACAATGATATACTTGATACACAAAATAACTTAAATGAAGAAGCCGGTTGATTCAGAAATACCAACAGACCCCGGTCGTAGATGATGTATTCAGAACCTCCACATAGTGGATTTTATGGTATCCACGTCAATATACGTACGTCACACACTGCTATGTCACGCTATGTCACACACTGAACACAAACACCGAATGTAATCGAATGTACGAATCGAGCACGAATGTAATCCATTGATTACAAGACTAGGAAGTACGAGTTGTCTCGAACGCCCCACGCAAAAATGACAAATGACATGACACAATGATGCAGCATACGCATCGCACGTCTGGATAATAATAGGCACCCACCGGCCAACCCGACGCAGCTATACCCACACATGCCTCAGATCAACGTGCTGTTCCAGGTCCTGGTCGCCCTACAGAGAAAACCGCGTCGCGCGAACTCAGTCCGTACCCGTGGCAGCTGCAGCTGGCTGCACTCTCGGTCGCTCGAGTACTGCGGCTGGACTGTGCAGAGCGAGAGACGAGTTTCATCCGCAGAATCTCCGACGCATCTGACGGTGTCGGAAGGCGGCGCAGTATCGAGAGATCATGTTCATCTATGCATGTCGTCGACTCGTCCCCATCCCAGCTCTAGAAGCACGGGTTCTGGGGTCATGTGTTCTCGTCGGTTCTGGGGTACTGGGGTTCTGGGGTCCTGGAGTCACGTGTTCTCGTCTGTTCTGGGGCACTGGGGTTCTGGGGTCCTGGGGTCACGTGTTCTCGTCGGCCCAGGCCGGCCACAATCCGAGTACCGAAGTTGATGGCCTTCTAGACACGCTTCTTTTGCTCCCCCGTACCCCACACACTGATACAGTACCGCACGTGTGGGAAGACGAGTGCTTCCACGAGCATGCGTTATGTGTCCTTGGGCACTCTGTGACGCATCCTAGCCAGGCCCACCAAGACCACATAGCAACGCTGAACAACTGCAGAAACGTTCTTCTCCCATGTTAGGTGAGGGTCGATGTTGACGCCCGGGACCCTGACACTGGAAGAAGGTGAGATTTCGTCGCTTTCGAAATGGACTGAAAAGTTGGTGTCCGAATTTTGACGGCTAGATTTCAGAATGATCATTTCGGTTTTGGACGGGTATATTTTCAGCCTGTTCTGAGTGAACCATTGTATTGCGATAGAGAGATTGTTTTCCACTCGTGTTTTGAGGGTCTGCACTCTGCATGTTTGATGGTGCTTCGGTGTCCAGGAACTGGGCGTCATCAGCGTACAATAGCACTTTGCCGTGGGACATGTGTTGCGTCAGATCGTTCGTGAATATCAGAAATAACACTGGGCCCTGACATATATGGAGCCCTGAATTACCCGTGCGTCACTCCGAGAGCACGTGACGATCTCCTTTTATCGCCAATGTACGCCCCTGGAGCCAGTCAACAAACCAGTCTGACCGGATCCCATACCATCCGAGCTTGTCCAGGCCGTGCTCGACGCTGTCAAACGCCTTCATCCATATCACACGACATGTCGGTCGTGACGAGTGACGTCACTAGTCCTCTGTCGATGTTGTCTGTGGCGTACACGACCGCGTCGAGCACAGCCGCCTCCGTGGACAGACACCGCCGCCTCCGTGGACAGACACCACCGAAAACCATATTGCTGCGGGCACAGGATGCAATGCCTCGTGAGATGTGGTGTGCAATGATATGCGAATTAATACTGAAGAGAATACATAAACAAGCCCTGCAGTACACTGAGGATTGGTGCAGAGGAGGTGTTGGGAGCGCCTATATCGCGGCACCTCTCCCTGGCCGTTGCTAACCGTTCCTACGCTGAAAGCAAAGGTACGCTGTATGCCAATTAGTTATTTCCATGACAGACCTAGGGGCGGACCCAAGGAAGACCATCGTGGCTGTGCCCCCCCCCCCCCCACGGCCCACACCACCATCAAACAACTAAAATCAGCAGAAAGTTTGCATAGTTGTTGATTTCAAAGATCTTAACAACTTTAATTCAGAGGGGCTTGTTTTTTAAATAAATTCTGAATATTTAACATTATTACGAGCGAGCGCGAAGCGCTCGCTTGTCCTTCAGTGGTGTATGGGAAACAAATATATCTGATTATGAGCGGCCCGGCCCGACCCGACCCGACCCGGCCCGGCCCGTGGCGACGCTTTTGAGAAGCTCATAGCTCTGCAACCGCACGTCCGATTGACAAGCAGGCTTCTTTGCTGAGCAGCCCCATCTAACCTACCCTGTTTGAGACCAGTGCCGACTCATGTGGGTGACTACCACTGCTCGTGGCGCGTGCCGCGTGCGGGGTGTTGAAAAGTATTTTCTCGTAATAACTCCGCAACGGCTAGGCAGAGTATGTGCAAATTTCGTGTGTGATTAGGGACCCCTTAACCGCCACTTTCACACAACTCAGGGGTGGGGTGACTGCACGTGCGCACGTGCACACCCCTATGCTATATCTCAGGAACGGCTGAGCCGATTGTGTTCAAATTCGGTGTGTGGTTAGGGACCTCTCATTCACCAGTTTCCCACAAGTCAGGGGTGGGTGCCTCTGCACGTGCGCACATGCACACCCCTATTCTGTATCTCAGGAACGGCTGAGCTGATTGTGTTCAAATTTGGTGTGTGGTTAGGGACCTCTCAGCCGCCGCCTTTCCACAAGTCAGAGGTGGGGTGGCTTTGCACGTGCGCACATGCACACCCCTATTCTATATCTCTGGAACAGCTGAGCCGATTGTGTTCAAATTTGGTGTGTGGTTAGGGACCTCTCAGCACACACTTTCCCACAAGTCAAAGGTGGGTGCCTCTGCACGTTCGCACCCTTTTTTTGTATCTCAGAAGCTACTTGCCCGATCGAGTTGAAATTCCTCATACATTTCCTTCGCCCTCGCTCGTTCATCGCCAACTACGGCGCCTTACTGATATTAAATAATTTATTATAATTCTGCTCAGGTAAGCAAAATCCGATTAGTTTTTTAATCTGTTTGCCTGGAACTTCTGAGGTTAGGGACCTCTCAGCCGCCGCCTTTCCACAAGTCAGAGGTGGGGTGGCTTTGCACGTGCGCACATGCACACCCCTATTCTATATCTCTGGAACAGCTGAGCCGATTGTGTTCAAATTTGGTATGTGGTTAGGGACCTCTTAGCACACACTTTCCCACAAGTCAAAGGTGGGTGCCTCTGCACGTTCGCACTTTTTTTTGTATCTCAGAAACTACTTGCCCGATCGAGTTGAAATTCCCCATACATTTCCTTCGCGCTCTCCCCTTCATCGCCAACTACGGCGCCTTACTGGTATTATATAATTTATTATAATTCTGCTCAGGTAAGCAAAATCCGATTAGTTTTTTAATCTGTTTGCCTGGAACTTCTGAGGTTTCCCCCCCCCCCTCCCCCCCAAAAAAACACACACACACACACACAAACTGTGTTTTGGCTGTTCTTGACCCGCTAATGGAAGACTATAGTGTTTTATGGATGACACGGCAATGTCACGCTTGTCATGATTGCAGCTGCAGCTGAAAACGTGTTTCTCTTCACACGTAGTGGTGATGTATCGTCCTTGAAGTACTCAGCTTATCTCGACCTAGTTGCGGGGTCCGGTTTTCAAGGTTTACGTTACAAAGAATGCACTAGTGCAAGCAATTATATCACAACTGACTTCCAGGGTCGAGTAAAACTGAATTACGCTCGTTCATGACGGCCCACCTAAGAACATGCGTAAGCCCACCTAATTAAATGCGTCAGATGCTCAGTGGCGGATCCAGAGGGGGGGGGGGGCATGGGGCCATGCCCCCCCCCCTTTTATTTTCCAAAATTCGTACATAAACGAACACTGCAGTACACTGAGGATTGGTGCATAGGTGCTTGGAGCACCTATATCGCGGCACCTTTCCCTGACCGTTCCTATGCTGAAAGCAAAGAAATAAAATATTTGTTTTTTACATTTCCCTAACCTAATCGAGCGGACGCACGCCCGCGCACCCCTCCCGTGTGAAGCCCATCGAAATGTAAGGCAGTGCTCAGCTGCGCCCGGACGGCACAGACGCGCCTCTCATCGGAATCTGTTTGACTTTAGCAGGAACTTTTCCTTGAATATGGCCAATTGTGGCTTGCAGAGGCCCATTTTGACATGTGAAAGGCATATTTTGCACTTAAAGGGTCCATTCTGGCCTACAGTTGTCTTGAAGGTCAAAAGGGCCCTCCAAGGCTTGAGGGGGGCCACTAAGGCCTGAGGGGGACCATCAAGGCCTGTGGTGCCCACTTTGCTACGTGGCCCCTCCTTGACCGAATCCTGGATACGCCACTGCAAATCCTGTAGAAGTGAGTGATGCTTTCCCATCACATCTTTTGTGCTAGTCAGCTAAACAAAAATGTTTACTTCAAGACTTATTATTTCTCCTACCTCTCATTTGGGTTTGCATGTTAAATGTCCTATTCTACCGTTCAGATCAAGAGTGCAGAAAACACGTTATTCTGCACTCTTATTCTGCACACGCTGCACACGCTTTCATTCATCAGATCCGCTTCAGAGTAATTTATTTCACCTAAGTATTTGTGTATGTGTTACCGCTGTTTTTCGCATAAATTCATTAAGCATTGCATTCATTAAGCATTAATTAAGCATTGCTATGCAAGCATTCATGAAGCATGCAAGTATTGTCACTCGACCTTCGGTCTCGTGACAAATATTTGTTAACACCTCGACTGGCAGTCATTTCCCAGCATCGTTCAGAAATATATAATCGTGCAAGTATTCCAAGTGCCGTGATCGTGCAGCTTTGCCTGAGCTTGCATGGTGCTTTTTAAGTTTAAGCTCATAAAGATACCTTGTCTTTTATATCTGGAGAAGTTGGTCACGATTAATTGGCTCTACTTACTTGATGTATTAAACCGCTAGGTGGCTTAACAAATATGTTTAATCTCACCTTTAATTCGACTTATTCGACTGAAAGTCTTCGTTTGCACTACGATATAATGGTACACTGGTACAATGCGCGGAAATGATAATTACCATATGCCGGGGATATCAAAATACATTGGCCCGAGAGGTGTGTTATACCTATAAACAAGTAGTATTATAAAAATGCCCTAGGGCAAATTTCTTTTACCAGAGCGCGTGAAAACAGTGTGTGTGTGATAAAAACCTGACTGAAAAATGCGGCATATGGTAAAAATCATACCACACTCGGCCGGCATCAATTTTCAAGACCTCTGCGCTTTATTGATGTTTTACCTCGGCCTTCGGCCTCGTTAAAAAATCAAGAAAGCACCTCGGTCTTCATTTTTTTTACACCGGCCTCATGCAGTATTATATAACATTAAACCCTCACTACAAGACTCTGCCATTCATTTGCCATTTAGCTATAGCACAACCACATGAATGCCTGATCAACTATTTTTTGGGTGACCCTTTACAACACTGACGGCTGACCTATTCAATGTCAGCGTATGGCGACATATAGGTCTAGTTAATGGCAGCTGCAGAGTCATATACGAACATCATATAATCATATAAGAATATCGCATTTCGTTCTCATCAGAGTAATATACAGTTGGCAGTTCCAGCCCCGTCCTGGGGGAAAGTTAGCTCTTAGTGGCTTTAGAAGCTCACTCCAGAACAACTTCTCGAGAAGACCAGATCCTTCCTCAACAACCGACTGCGTGTCCAGGCATTCAGGATTATGCTTCATAAAATATGCAGTCGGTTACTGAGTGTGAAACAGTTTAACGGATGTTAGGTAGCCGGTTGAACTTGTTCTTTTCACTTTGATTAGCCATCACGTGGTAATTTACTGTGGTCTTCCACTGCATTGGGTTGACTAATTTCTCTTCAATCGCCTCAGCCCCGTGGTAGTCTCGTATATTCTGCATGGAGTCACACGGCGCTAAGTTCCTCCGGTGCTGTAACCGAAGGTGGAGACACACGGCGCTAAGTTCCTCTGGTGCTGTAACCGAAGGTGGAGACACACGGCGCTAAGTTCCTCTGGTGCTGTAACCGAAGGTGGAGACACACGGCGCTAAGTTCCTCTGGTGCTGTAACCGAAGGTGGAGACACACGGCGCTAAGTTCCTCCGGTGCTGTAACCGAAGGTGGAGACACACGGCGCTAAGTTCCTCTGGTGCTGTAACCGAAGGTGGAGACACACGGCGCTAAATTCCTCTGGTGCTGTAACCGAAGGTGGAGACACACGGCGCTAAGTTCCTCTGGTGCTGTAACCGAAGGTGGAGACACACGGCGCTAAATTCCTCCGGTGCTGTAACGGAAGGTGGAGACACACGGCGCTAAGTTCCTCCGGTGCTGTAACCGAAGGTGGAGACACACGGCGCTAAGTTCCTCTGGTGCTGTAACCGAAGGTTGGTTGATAATGAAGAGACAGCGAGGCCGACGTCGACAGGCCGCCACCGTACGATTATATCGCCAGCCTGGACTGGACCTGGACCGGACCACTTCCATACGGCGAGACTTTGACCCCGGTCAGACCAGGGCACGGCGGGACGGTGTCCGACGCGGCGGCGGGACCCATCCTGCCCGGACCGACCGCCCTACGGAGGGATGCGCTTTCTCTGTCTATACGGCCTCTGAAGGGGCGGATGGCGGAGGTAGATGACAGGAGAGGCCAGGGACCGAGCCGGTCGGTCGCCGGTGATATGACCGGTGCCGGGGCCGCTGTTCAGCACCGGCCGGTGTCAGAGCCGGCCGCGTGTCGCCTGCCTGCATGCTCGGCACGCCGCTGATCCCCGACCGGGCCGGGCCGGGCAGGGCCGGGCCGGGCCGGGTCGAGTGACGTCATTGCACCGTGAGGCCCTGACTACCTGCCGGCCCGGCTGGCACGCAATCCGCGAGCTGTCATCCCGCTGCATCACGGCGTGCCACCGAGAGAGATTCGGCCGCGAGCGGCGCGCCACTGCAGCTTGCGTCGCCGCCGCGACAGCACGTGCCTCCCGAGCAGTACCTGTGTGGCCCAGCAAACTGAACAGCCGGCGGCACTCAGGTGGGTCTCTACTGACCGTTAACCTGGTCCTCTGCTAGCCACAGCCGGTTCCCTGCTGACAACAGTTGGTTTTCTCCGGGTAACTTTTAGCCAGAGCTCCTCTGACCGGATTATCGCCTTCAAGATCGCCAAGCGAAGGGTGAGCTAGTTGTTCGCTAGTATCGAAATACGAAGGTTTCGATTCCTACCTTTGGTCAACGCTCGACAGGCTTCAGGAGGCTGTGATCGGTAACAGTAAGGTCTGGCGATGCAGAATTAGGACCCGCGCCGCTGTTTAGTATGCCGACCTCAGCGGGACCGGGCAGAGAGAGTAGGAGAGATTTACGGAGAGGAGACGGCGTCCGAACGACGACCGCGGGTCATGTGTAACGGTACCGGACCGTGACCGCGGTCAGCAGCTGCCAGGCCGCCAGGGAGAGTCGAGAGAGTGACCCCACTGGAACCAGACAGTCCTGGTTGGCCGGTCAGGGGCAGTGTGCACTGTGCTGGGCAGGATCAGGTCAGGGTCGAGCCGAGCCAGGGGCGGGATCAGAACAGGGCCTAGTCTGTGAAAAATCAGACCGGCTGAGCCAGCTGAGATCGGACAGAGTACGTGAACGGCGAAGCCAGACTCACGGATTAGCAGTGCGATGTAACCGCTGGATGGTATGACTGGCTGCAGATCGACGTCATATCACCACATTGTTGTCACCGTGTCCCACAGCCGCATATTGGCTACAACGCGCCAGCATTGCCAACGGTTATAGGTCAGCTTCGACTGAGGCTCCGCTCACAGCGCAGACCGTGCTCGCAGCTCATGAGCTCGCCACTGACCGGGTCGGGACTGGGTCGCGGATCAGAGCTGCGGGTCTCCCGGGTCGCGGATCAGAGCTGCGTGCCATCCGGGTCGTGGATCAGAACTGCGGGCCTCCCGGGTCGCGGATCAGAGCTGCGGGCCTCCCGGGTCACGGATCAGACCTGCGTGCCTCCCGGGTCGCGGATCAGAGCTGCGTGCCTCCCGGGTCGCGGATCAGAGCTGCGTGCCTCCCGGGTCGCGGATCAGAGCTGCGTGCCTCCCGGGTCGCGGATCAGAGCTGCGTGCCTCCAGGGACTCCATCCGAGCTGCGTGCCTCCAGGGACTCCATGCCCGGACTGCGTGCCTGCCGGGACTCGGTAGCCGGCGGTAATTAGGCGTGTTACCTATGTTTACGTGTGGCGCCCGACTGACAGGAGGCAGACGGCGGATGTTATACCCCGAGGGACGCGCTCCGTCTAAACACAGCCGTGTCATCACAGCCGCCAGGCCCCCTGCCGCCCCGCTGATGCCCCGACGCACTACGCAGCCATACCCACCATACCTTAAGTCCGCCATTGGTGCCGATCCATCAGACGGCGCCTCGGATTTATTCAGTTATTCAGTTATTCATTTTTGACGGCCTGCCGCCTCTCGGCTCTCGGCGATTTCGGCCCAGTTGACTTATCCGAAGGGCGCCGAAGGCGCCCTTCGCTGATGGCTTCTCTTTTTCTTTTTACCTTCGTTTTTAATCTTCTTACATCTTGTTTTCTTGCTTGAGTGCAGTGGCCTACAGAGCATCAGGTTATGCAGATCATGACCTGGTCCTTTGGACCCGAGGCGCGCATACAAAACTGGTGCTCCTCCGATCAGTGACGGCGCCCCTCTGGCCAATGACGGCGCCGCTCTGTGTTAGTTAATTTTGCAGGCGCCTCCCCCCCCCCCTGCAAAATTTTCGCAAATATTGATGGCGCCCCTAAGGTAATGACCTGGTCCTTTGTGAATTTCTGCGTACGCCGCTTGAGTGTGTTCTATTTTGCTTGATTGTGGCAGACTGGTTATTCATTCAACATTTTTGGAAGGATTCAATCACGATTCATTTTGGAACCTGAATGATTCAATCACCGTTCAATTCGTGGATACAAATTTTAGAATTGATTCTTTCCAATTCAGAGAATAACAAAAATGTAATCGATTCACGTTTGATTCAACATTTAAATATATAATTAAGTAAGTTTTTGTTCGACCTTCTCCTTGAAATGACTATCTAAATATTAAAAATGAAACAATTATTTACATGTGCATTCGGGTACAACCCATCATCAGAATACATCTGATGATGGGTTGTACCCGAATGAACATGTAAATAATTGTTTCATTTTTAATATTTAGATAGTCATTTCAAGGAGAAGGTCGAACAAAAACTTACTTAATTATTTTCAATGCTCCTTGCTAAAGCACTACGTGATATTTAAATATATATGTTGAATTTATGCCAAATCAATACAAATGGAAACATGGATGGATTAATAGATGGAAATAGATCATTAAAACATTGTTACAGCAATAATATTTCAGTATAAATGAATCTAGCCACTGGGACTGCATTGTATTTGCACAATTTACCATGTGGACTTGAATTGTTAAGAATCGTTAAATCTTTGGATTCAATCAGCCTTGATTTCATGCGGGTTTTGATTCAATCACGATTCATGAATCAAAAGATCTGGTGGTGAATCGATTATTTTTTATTCAAGGAATTTTGATTGAACGATTCCAATCGATTCAATCAGAGTTGAATCAATAACCAGTCTGGATTGTGGGTAGGATTGGTGATGTTTTACGGTGGCAATCAACGCCGAGTGGTGTGCTGAGCGCGTCAAGTCCACACCTGCACCACTCGAAGCGTATAAGTGGATTAACATATCTCTGAAGGGAAATGTCTGGTGCAGAGAGTCTGGAACCGGTTTGAGTAACCAGTGAAGAATAGAGGGGTTCGGATGGCTTATTGAAATTAGTAATCCATGCCCATAAGCCTGGGCCTACAAAATGCCACTGGTTCTCTCCAGTGTTAACCACCTTCGAGTGCCCAACTAAGCCTAGGTGAGTTTCCCCGGCGGTGCAGCTTGTCCTGGAAGTTTGCACAAGCTGCAGTGTACAGCTGATGTCGGGGATTTCCACGACACAGCGTGGCGAGGCATGCCAAAGACGCTGCGCAGCGCTGCACGGTCATGCAGAACAGGCCACCTGGAAGCCATGTTCTGCAGGAGCCGCGGGCGGCCCGGTGGAAAGTGTGACAGCTGTCTGTCGCCTCATCTGTGCCGTTTGAAGTGTTGGCGACTTGCTCCCGGTCTCAGTATCACCAATCGCCCGTTGGTGACTGCACCACTGACACATGTGGACTTCTGGACGATTGGTTAGGTATACTTTTGTTGGGCCTTCATCGAGTCGATATCAGATGTCGCCCTGTAGTTGGTGAGCAGATTGAGAGATCTGGTGTTGTTTTCAGCTATGGCCATCATTAAAGCGCCATTGGCAAGAGATTCGCGTGCTCTGGCTCTGGAGTGTATTCTGCGCTGGCTTCTTGATATTCTAGTCCTATTATCCCCTGGGCGACGCTTGAACGTCGCCGCTGGTCAGTGTTACTGAGTTGTAAATACCGGTTCACCTTGGTCCATAATTCGGGTATGCTGGGCGGACGCCTGTCCCCAATCCTTCGGTCAAGGCCAGTCCGACGGACAATAGATTATTATCGCACTTCTTTGCGGTCGCCTGCATCGGAGCAGCAGTCCGATGAATCTCTCCGGCAGGTGACGGGCGAGCAGCGGAGCAAACGCAAAAACAGGTGGCATAGGATCGAAACATTATTGCAATACTAGGCCTGTAACCTGTTTACTCAATTCCTGGGAAAATAATTTCCTAGGAATTGAGACTTTAAGCTTTTTCTAATGAAATTTCCCAAGCCTCAAAAGATTGGTTTAGTCTGTTTAAAAACTGCTGTTTGGGCACGATAATATGCAAAGGTACTCTTCCATATGCTATGGTTAATCTGTTTTGACTTACTCGCAAGTTACATAGCATGTGTTACATGTTATTCAATGACTTTTTCGAAAACTGTGTTCCTGGATGGATGGATTTTCGGTGTTCATGTTCATATCGTGTTTATTATTATTTTTCAGGTTTTACGTGTTAACCCGCGAGTTACTGGGGTATATTCCATAACGCTACTTACTGGGGGGGGGCTATTTTTGCCCCCCCCCCCCCCTCGGATCTCCGGAACTACTGGACCGATTGTTAACAACAACAACAAAATCCCACGGCATTCGATAGCCCTGGGAAATTTATCGAGGGAAACCTAATATTGTTGACCTCGGGGTCACCGATGACGTCACAGGTCAGGTCAAGTACAGAATGTTTGACCGTGTCAAAAGGTTTCGATGGATAGAATTGTCGCGCAAAATTGCGATATTAAACGCATAAGCAGTCGATAAATCGGTATGATTCGTGTGTCTGACACTTATAAGTACCATCTTAAGCTGTTTATGACCCTGGGTCAAGTCAAGATCATCCGAGGTCACGAGGTCAAACTGCAGATTACGGTCATTAGGCGTTGTAACACATGTGTATGGGTTTGTTTTTCGTCTAGAACGCGAAAATGACATTAGAACATTGTTTGTTCCATATAAATAGAAGTAAAAAGCAAAAACAGAAATGCATTTTGTATGCATAGTAATGCTGTGAGCAGTGTTGGATTTGTTATTTCATGACCTGGTCCCGGAGAGTACAAATCCGTAGGTGGAGAGTAAAATTGTATTGTCAGGCAAGTTAAGATTTTATTTTTTGTTTTAATTATTTTATTTGGAAAGTAAAAACATCCTGATTTGTAATAGATATTAAATCCTTCTGAGGAAAATTTAATTATATTTTAACTACAATGTCAGTAAGATCAGGCGAAAAGAGAGCAAATTTCCTGAACAAATATGAAGAGAGCAAAATTCTTTGGACCCAAACAGTCCAGAAAATGGCCCAAATTCCAAGGCTGGCTGAAGATTTTTGAAGATATCGACTTCAAATTTGGTATGCATATTCACCAAACATGCCTCGATCACATATGTTCCAGTTTTTGGATAACTTTAATCTTGTTTTGAAAATATTGTTAAAAAAAACATTGTATTTGGATTTCTCAAAATTTTGAATGAAAAACAAACCTCACAAATCCAAGATGGCAGTTCGATGGCCCGGTCTATTGTCAGTAATTTGATTTAAGACAATTTAATTTATCTCAAATATTGTACCTTTGACAGCGTGTTCCGAAAACCATTAGTTTTCAACAAAAATCGAAGAACATGACGTCACTCTGACGTCATTCCCGGTTGACCTATCATCACCTCATCTTTTTCCGTTCGCCAACATGTGTAAAAATAATGTGAGAGAAGGTACTGATAGATTGGTGACGATACTGGTGTTGGTTGAGGAGTTATTGCAAAATAACGGGAGGTAGGGGGCAAAAAATAGCCCCCCCCCCCCACAGTAAGCCGCGGGTTAATATAGCGGTACCATAGAAAAGGTCGATTTTTCGTATTAGTTCCTCGACATCATTGGGAAACATTCAATTACAGCGTAAGGCAATATATAATCAAATCTAGGGAAATTTCACTAGAAAAAGCTAAAAAGTCTCAATTCCTAGGAAATTATTTTCCTAGGAATGGGGAGGCTGTTTATGCTATGTAAACAGTCCTACTGTTAGCTGTATGTACGACATCACTAGCTGACTAGCTATCAATGATTACGGAGACCACCTGTTTTATTAGAGGGGCTGCGACATCAGTGAGCGAGAAAACATCTAGCAGGATCATACAATGGTCGGAGCGCCTTGGCGGGGCGAGATGCATAATTACCTGATCTCCAAGCAGGACCGGTATACGGCTTTGTTGATGTTAATTTTCCATTTGTTTGCTTATTCGCTGCTCGACACACTTGGTTTGCTGCACTGCCACAGTTGATGAGTCGTTGCCCTAGCTCTGGCCGTGCGGACATCTGTCGAGATGATTTCACTTTCTCGATCTCACGGGTGAATGGTGGGCTGACACGGCAATTGCAGAGAGTCACGTTATAAGGCAACGATCATTCACCCCGCAGGGCGAATCCCGGGGAGACCTGGCCACAGATTGCCCTCCTGAGGGAGTCTGTTTTAAGCCGCACTGCTGACCGCACCAGCACACGGTCGTCGCAGTTCAGCGTAGCACCGACCATGTGGCGTTAATGCTCAGGTTAATGCGGCTCAGATTAATTTGCTCTGCGGTGACATGATGCCGGTAACTCAGCGTAGCACTGACCACGTGGCGTTAATGCTCAGGTTAATGCGGCTCAGATTAATTTGCTCTGCGGTGACATGATGCCGGTAAACTAGGCTCAGCTGATCAGTGACCTGCATTCTAGACAAAGTCTCGATGGCTGAAACGTATTCGCCTGTGTGCATTGCATTTTTAATGAAATATTAGAATAAAATAGCGTTGGCCGATGTGACACATCATTGTATCAAAATAATTTAGCCGACATAGTGTACGAATCCTTTGCTTCTCAGGGAACTTTCCTACTGGCTTATAGTTAGGGTCATGCGTGACCGCAATTCTTCGAGCTGCTGCTTTTTTTAGGAGCGTTTATTTAAACCATTCACTTTGCACTGGCTTTGAAAATAAAGTAAGAAGTGAAATATTTTTCCACGAAAGTTGCCTGCAAGGTTTCCCTGCAAATGCTCAATGCATCACTCGAACTTTAATGTCCTGTTGTTAAAGGTATACCATTATTTGGGGCTCCTAGTCGTTAATTGCTCGTTTTAGAATTGTCCGCTTTCGCATCGAAGCCGATATCAAGATCGTTGTAAACTCGTTGAGTTTGGAGTTTCGCATCGAAGCCGTTATCAAGATCGATGTGAAGTCGTTGAGTTTAGAGTTTACCTACACCGATCTTGATAACAACGGCTTCGATACGAAAACTGAAAATTCTGAAACGAACAATACACGACTAGTAGCCGAAAGATAGTTGTACACCTTAAAACGACTACTTCCAGTCGTTAGTTTTTTTATTCTAGTGCCCTTTTCACCAGTGCTAGCCAGCCGGACATCGTGTGCCCTGTATGCTAAATGACGTAAATGCTAAATACGTATGCTAAATGAATCATGCAACGCAATGGCTCGCTCTCTGTTCATCTCTCCGGTCACGGTTCTTAGAGAGAACGTTCCGCTGCAGCAGCATTTGCAGAGGAGTGCTGCGTATGCCAGTCAGTAGTCATACATATATCGGAGCCGAACAACTGCAGAGCCATGGCACTAGAACTGCGCACATGACACTATACACAACACACAGACTCCGCCGCCTGAGCCACTCTAAATTCTCCGGGCATCCCACTTTCGCCGCGTGGACGTCAGTTTCACCACCGTCTTGTGGTCAGCGGTGACTGGCAGGAAAACACCGTCTGTGCTGAACGGGAACGAGTCCAACTGATTCTCATCATGCCGAACATGTTTCTGTGTGTTATCAATGCTAAGTGGAAGACGTATATGATGTCCGATGCACCTGCAGGTCCTTCACTTTCAAGTTACCGATGAAAAATAGTTGACCGGGATCACTCCTTATATTTGATTGTGTTTACTGTGGCTCAGTAACGTTCAACTAAATGTAGGTTAATTTCGCTTCGTTGCATTCACCATGCTGAAATTACCACACTTATCATACTTATCCTATCATTATAGGTCTGGCTTAATGAACGCTCCCTGTTGTTCATTTTTATGAAGCATTTAAAGAAATATTCAGTCATGTGCGTGTGCCTAAAATAGAACGAATGAGTTTTATAAGCCCCGTTATCTTCTCGGCTAAGGGCATTCCGTTCGGTAGACAGTAGGCACATGCCGTATTTTTTTTCGAGTCTGCCCCAGGAGGCAGACGTTTGTTAACACAGATGTCCTTGTGTTTGCAGATTTTACATAGTATGACATCTCGTGAAGAACTGGCCATGGATTTTAATCGCAAAGAGGAGGACTCGATCACGTTCGGCAAGAAGTCTGGCTGCTTCATGAACCGCTGCTGCACAGTGCTGCTGCTGCTGCTGTTCCTGTGCAGCCTGCTGGCCACCGGCCTGCTGGTCCACTACCTGACTCCTGGCTGTCCGTCGGGCGACGACCTGCTGACCGACGCGGGGGCCAACGCCGGCCTCCAGCCCGCCTCAGAGCCCAAATCGGAGCCCGAGCCGGAGCCAATACCGGAGCCGCAGCCGGAGGCATCGCCGGAGCCGGAGCCGGAGCCGGAGCCGCCAGCCAAGGTACGCGATGTGCGGCTGCCGCTACATCTCATTCCGGAGGGGTACCGGGTGCGACTGCTGCCCTCGCTGGAGGACGACGGCAACTTCACCTTCAGCGGCGAGGTGACGCTGACGCTGCTGGCCGAGGCCGCCGGCCGTAACGTCACCGTGCATGTCAAGGACCTGGTGGTGGAGCATGACACGATCGCGGTGCGCGACACGACGACCGGCGCCGAGCTGCCGGTCAGCGACGTCCAGTACGACGCCGACCGTGAGTTCCTGGTCATCCTGCTGCCGCGCGACGTGCAGTCGCAGCACCGCTACGACGTCGCCATCCGCTACGTCGGCAGTCTGAAGAACAAACTGGGCGGCTTCTACCGCAGCAGCTACAAGGACCCGCAGGGACAGAAGAGGTGAGTGCAGTCCCAGAGGACGCACAAGGCCAGGGGAGGTGAGTGTTCAGAGTGGTGAGCACGGTCCCAGCGGACCAGCAGGGAGAGAAGGGTGAGACTGCCAAGGTCTCGGCGGACGGAGGGATGGGAAAGGTGTGTCCTGGGATGGGTAGAGACTACCCATTAACTAGTGATGGTGATGACAACCTGTGTGGGTCTTCAGCTGCCCAGCGTCGGGCTCTATCCCCTGCATTTAGCTGACCTGCTGCATGATACGAGAGCGGCTTATGACAGCTCCCAGTTACCTGCTGTGACACACCACAGCGTGCCACATCATGCCAGTACGGGTTTAACACCGGTTTTAGATTGAGTCACGCATGTTGAACTAGCTGAAAATGCGAGCTGAAAGGGTGTAAAGACAATAATCTTAGTCAATGAGTAAATCGACCTTCATTATCGTCAGTAATTTACTAAAATAGGGCATCTGTAGTAATACATTATTTGTGAATTGTTTTTCACCACATTCATATATAAATTTATGTTGGATTCCGTAATCGGTAGTCCATGTTTAGGGCTTTGAACCTAAAATAGAAGCGATATCCTTGAACCCAATACTGATTACCCTAAAATAAAATAAAACTGAAAGCTTTTGAAGTATAATCAAAAATGAGTTACTTACTGTCCACCTGTAGCTGCATGTGCGTCGTGCGGGCACACACAATCACTCATTCCGATAGCTGCATGTGCGTCGTGCGGGCACACACAATCACTCATTCCGAAATCATATTGTGTCAGAAACAGAGAACATGTAGAATAAGGTGCATGCAAACAACACCAGTAGCTGAAGCACCAGCATTATAAAACAAAATGGCGGCGTACGTTTAACAGCGCCTTGAAAGGACACACGTGCTGGAAGTTGTACTCTTCACGTGTCTGATATTATCAGGACATTGCATGTGACCAGTTACCGTAATTGTCTCGATAGCTCGCAGCAGTGTCAGTTAAGTTTCCTCATGTTCTACATACCTGTCTTCGTGTTACAAATCTCTCCGTTTTTACTTTCCGTGTTGTTGAGCACGGAAGCCGGATAGGAGGATGACGATTAAATGCACGTGAAGGAAGTCTGATCAGTACGCTCGTCGGCGAGGTAACGGTCCGAGGGTATGCTATCTGTGCGTCGCACGACAGACAGCAATAGTTGATTACGGAAAAGACAATAATCTGCAGTCTCAATGTTCCACCTTTTCTTTACTGTAAAACCTGTTCTGGAGTCTGGACCCATCGACCTGGCGAGAGTCATCTAAAACCCGGGACTCACCCGTTTCACTTTCGCCCATTTCTTTCTCGCTCGTCCTACCGGTTTCCCTTTCTCGGAGACCATTTAGAGTACTGAAGGATTTCAGAAACCGGTTCGTGTTGTCACTGTGCGCAGGGAGCAGCGGGTCCTTTTCATCGGTTTCATCACCGCCGCCGTAGTGGCCAGCCGGGAGAGCTGTTGCCCGGCTGGATGGGGGGTCCGCTGCGGCGGTGGTGGCATCCTGTCACGGCCAGTGAAGAGTGAGCGGTGAACGTTCGTTTGTATGCCTACTGCCCTTCACCGCGTGACTGCCCGTCACCGCGTGACGACAGACCTCCACGAGCTGTCATCTGCGCCCCACCGGCCACTTGGAAAGAGCGGAACAGGAGAACATGGAGCCGACGTTGTAGCTCTGACGTCTGTCAGTGCTGACGATGCCGTGCACGATTGGCACGATGACGTGCTGCACTGCAGCTGCCATCGTGCCAGTGCTAATACCAATGATGTGGGGCCCAGGACTCACTCGGCCTCCCCTACCTCAGCCGTTCGAGCTGCTCTCTACACTGGCCGTTGGACGGCCCCAGGTCGTACTGGAGATACTGGTTTCGTCGCCAGCCTGACCTCCGCGAACTCGGCTGTAAATTGTGGCCGCTGGCAAACGATTCCGGGGTACACTGAATACGTAACTGAAGCAATGTTTGGGGAAAAGAACGACTTCACGATTTAACAAAGCTTAGAGCTGGATAAGCCAGAATTGTTAAGTTCATCTAACCCATAATGTTAATTGACAATTATGTCCATCGAATAGAAAATATCCTGTTAAAGACCAGCGTGGCATACATCGGCATGAATATGCTTTGGATGACAAAATGTGGCATGTGTTAAATATCAGACACAGGGCATTCAAGGATTGGCAAAATCTCTGCTATGAGGTCCGTCTGTGATTGCCTACAGGGGCGTCGCCACGGTTTAAAAAACTGCTAGGGACACATTGATACCTTAAGCCGTCCCCCGAAGTCACTTTCACCTCTAGGGGGGGGTGCGGTCGGAAATATTTCTAACTCAATTATTTCCATGCATCGCTCATAGGCGTAATGTTAATGAGCTCAGCAGAATCCCATTTTATCTATTGTTAACTAAATCGCTCAATATACGGACATTGGTCGAGTTTTTTGTTTACTTTTTTGCACTTACAAAAACAACATCTGAAAATTTCCTTCTTAGGATGCCCAAAAACGCTCCAAAAATACATTTTAAGCGTGCATTAGACTTGTCTTGGGGGGGGGGCAAAACATAGTTTGCCCCCCCCCCCTGACCGTCTTGGGGGGGGGCATGTCCCCGTTTGCCCCCCCCCCCCTGGATCCGCCTATGCGACCACGTACGGCAAATCTGTGCCTTCAAGGGCGTCGCCACTCGCCTCGGTCTCAACGTTACTTGGAAAAATTAAAGTACATGTGTACTTCAACTTTTGATGATGTTGAGGTTATCTATCTGAAAGTTACTAGGGACATGTCCCGTGTCCCCAGCATGACCCCAGCAAAGGCAGTTTCGAATTTTACTAGGGACAGTCCTTAGTAGATTTTGAGGATTTACAAATTACTAGGGACAATGTCCCTAGTGTCCCTAGTGGTGGTGACGCCCATGATCGCCTATATGTTTGTGTATTTAAATCCATAAATAGTTTAGGCTGCATTCGGCGTAGCCCATGCCGTTTACAGGCGCGTTCGATGTGCCCGCCGCACAGCCCGCCGCACAGCCCGGCACAGCCCGCCCCACAGCCCGGCACGTGAGCAATCACCGCGGTATGGTGTGGGCTGCCGGCGCCTGGACTACTGAGCCGCCGCCGCCGCCGCCGCCACAACCACAACCGCCGCCGCCGCGCCGCTGGCCGTGACCGCCCGGGCACACTGGGCCTCTGCTGCCTCCCGGTCACTGACCTTGACCGTCATCAGCAGATGTGGTCTGCGGCTCCATCTCCGCCGCCTCCTCTGCTGCCTCCCCGGTCACTGACCTTGACCGTCATCAGCAGATGTGGTCTGCGGCTCCATCTCCGCCGCCTCCTCTGCTGCCTCCCCGGTCACTGACCTTGACCGTCATCAGCAGGTGTGGTCTGCGGCTCCATCTCCGCCGCCTCCTCTGCTGCCTCCCCGGTCACTGACCTTGACCGTCATCAGCAGATGTGGTCTGCGGCTCTATCTCCGCCGCCTCCTCTGCTGCCTCCCCGGTCACTGACCTTGACCGTCATCAGCAGGTGTGGTCTGCGGCTCCATCTCCGCCGCCTCCTCTGCTGCCTCCCCGGTCACTGACCTTGACCGTCATCAGCAGGTGTGGTCTGCGGCTCCATCTCCACCGCCTCCTCTGCGGCCCACCTATCGCATAGGCTGGTGTGAATCATCCCACTCTGCCCTCTGTGGAGTGAGGTGGTATTTGACATGGAGGTGGTATCCTGATACTGATGCCACTTTTAACCCACAACCCCACAGGATGTAGGTATCGAACCCCTAGAGCCTGCTATGGACTGAGAGTGTTTCCTGAGGCTCTGCGAACTTCCGTGGGGTCTGGAACCGGCATAAAATATAAAGCATTGCGAGTATATGATACATATCATTATACTGAAAATGATGCAGGCTCAAAAGTGGTAGCTCTAGCCTGGGCGCCTGTTCGTGTCGTTTCCTATACAAAGCACAAAGTGGCCATTAACCGTGTCGTTTGGGCTGTGGCCCGGCAGAACGCACCGTTTGAAACGTATGGCCGCCGGGACCGCCAGCTCTGCACTGTTTGGAGCAGCTGAAACGCTAATAAACACGGCGCCGCCGGCCCGGGGAGCGTGAGGTTGCCATGCGCTGGCACTCAGCTGCTAAGAGCTCCAGCCTGCATGGCCCATGCATCACCCCGAGCTGAAACGCCCCAAGACCCGCAGCGGCAAGACTCAGTGGCGCGGCGTTTGTCTAAAGCTGTATGAAGATGTCAATGTGCCCCGGTTTGTGGTATTAATGTCAGTTGTATGTATCTCGTAGCAAACCGCACCCAAAACGCATACACCAGAATCTCATTCATATTCAGTTTGAGTTGAGACAACAAAAATGATTTCAGTACAGCAATTACAGCTTGATAGAGCTTAAACCTCTAAGCCCGTAAATAATTACCGTAGTCGGGTAACCATTTACTTTCGGTATTTCTTGCCTTATACGTCAACATACTAGGCCACACATTTGACAAATTAATATAGGTAAGGTTCCATGAAGGTAAACAATATTGGCTTCGGGACCTTTTTCTCATTTTTATTTAACTTTATCATCGCAAATAGTTCGTTGTATTTTTGTAGGATCGCCAACAGGCCTACAATCGCGAGAGGCTAAGACAAACGTATACTTTCTCTTGGCGCGTAAATTTCCATCGCTAACTCCTTGCCAATGAGTCAGAAATGTGTTCTAAGATGTTAGTCTAGGGCAGGGTCAGGAATGGAGTAGACCTGTCTCAATTTCACTCATCTAAAATTTGTTTTCTATGCATGCAGCTGTTTTGTCCACGAATTATCCATCCTATCAAAATATTCGGATCATATTTATAAATGAATTAAAAGAAAACGTGTTCCAACTGATGACACACACGACTGGGGTTGTGTTGATTTCGGTCCGTTTACGGCGTCAAAATGGTCCGTTAGGACAGAGTAACGACTGACAGCGGTGTCTAAACACGCCGCAGATGCGTCCGGCCCCACACATCCACACTGGTGATACCACACCCTCGTAGGACGACCCCCCCCCCCCCCCCCCCCCCACACACACACACACACACGTCCGTCACACATGGCAGTAAGACCACACTGGTGACGGCCACTGCCGTCGCCACATCATGTCAATTCTGTCGAACATCGCCAATGGATGGTGTCTTAGTCATTAAAAAAATCCCGCCTGTGCCGAAGTTTTAGTTGAACTTCGCTATAAAATTACGACAAAAGCTGTTTCTTCTTATTGTTCCAATGTTTACATTTTCTCCAGCTCTATTGAATCCATGCTCTTACACATCCGTTTTATCGACACAAGTTATATTTTTGATTTAATTGTATGCAAAGCTATGCAATTTCACTTGGAGGTTTCTCCGTGTTTACTTTCTCTATTGGATCAGTATTAACTTAAGTATTAGGAGCACGGGCTGGAGTGGCATTTGAAATCAAAAGAACTGGCACCAGCCTAAGAGAACTCTGTAATGTGTTCGTGTTACACAAAGCCGTGAACCGGCTGCTGGCGTTCCGCGGCTCATTGTATCTTCCCCGGGAGTTACCGGTCGGGATCGGGACACGGCTACTGCAGGTCAACTCTCGAGTCGCTGAACCACCAGTGAAGTAACCTTGGTACCACCCATTGTGTCTTCCCCGGGAGTTACCGGTCGGGATCGGGACACGGCTACTGCAGGTCAACTCTCGAGTCGCTGAACCATTGTTCGCACTCTTCCTCACCCGAGTCCCGATACAGTCCGGATCTGTGCCAATCAAAGGCTCGATGGCGATGCGGCAAGAGCTGGGCTGATGTTAACTACCTGGCAACTCCCACCTTCCTGGCAACTCCCACCTTCCTGGCAACTCCCACCTTCCTGGCAACTCCCACCTTCCTGGCAACTCCCACCTTCCTGGCAACTCCCACCTTCCTGGCAACTCCCACCTTCCTGGCAACTCCCACCTTCCTGGCAACTCCCACCTTCCTGGCAACTCCCACCTTCCTGGCAACTCCCACCTTCCTGGCAACTCCCACCTTCCTGGCAACTCCCACCTTCCTGGCAACTCCCACCTTCCTGGCAACTCCCACCGCTACGATGTGGCATTAGCTCATCACATTCTCGGAAGAAACTTGCCATTTTCCATTCAGTTTCTGTAATCCCACGACGGACACAGCACGTGTGTGATGTTAGCAGCAGTTCGATATTCAGATATTCAG
The DNA here is from genome assembly GCA_036785665.1 of Chirona hameri. Taxonomy (NCBI): domain Eukaryota; kingdom Metazoa; phylum Arthropoda; class Thecostraca; order Balanomorpha; family Balanidae; genus Chirona; species Chirona hameri. Next base: position 58,967 of record JAXIVJ010002760.1, on the reverse strand, counting down.
CAGATATAAGGAAGGCGACGACCCCTTCGATTTCGCTCAAATTTTGCACACAGGTAGCGTATGGCATCCTCAACATCCCCCTAGAATGATTTTGCGATGCATTCCACAGTAAAGTGTCTGGAGGTCAAAATGGGCAGATTATCTGGGCAGATATTCGAAAAAAATCGACGATCACTTCGATTTCGCTCAAATTTGGTGCATATGTAGCAAATGACCACCCATTACCAACCCCAAAAGTTTGCTTACGATGCATCCCACAGTAAAGTGTCTAGAGGTCAAAATAGATGTCTGGAAGATATTCGAAAAATCGACGACTCCTTTTTTTTCTTCAAATTTTGCACTCAAATGTGGTTCAAATGTAGCAAACGGCCAACCAACACCAAACCTAGAAGGATTTTGCGATGCATCCCATAGTTAAGCGTATAGAGGTCAAAATATATGTCTGGGCAGATATTTGACAAATCAACGACCACTTCGATTTCGCTCAATTTTTGCGCATAACATCCTAGACATCGCCCTACCTAAACATCGCCCTATGTTGCGATGCATCCCATACTTAAGTGTCTAGAGGTGCTACATTTGCTACATTTGTACCAAATTTGAGCGAAATCGAAGGGGTCGTCGATTTCTCGAATATCTGCCCAGACCACCATTTTGACTTATAGACGCTTAACTATGGGATGCATCGCAACATCCTTTTAGGTTTGGTGTTGGGTGGCCGTATGCTACATTTGTACCAAATTTGAGCGAAATCGAAGGGGTCGTCGATTTCTCGAATATCTGCCCAGACCACCATTTTGACTTATAGACGCTTAACTATGGGATGCATCGCAACATCCTTTTAGGTTTGGTGTTGGGTGGCCGTAGGCTACATTTGAACCAAATTTGAGCGAAATCGAAGGGGTCGTCGATTTTTCGCATATCTGCCCAGATCTCTATGTTGACCTCAAGACGCTTTAGTATGGGATGCATCGCAAAATACTTCTAGGGCAATGTTTAGGCTACCTATGTGCAAAATCTGAGCGAAATCGAAGGGGCCGTCGATTTTCACCATGAACTCTATTTGGCCTCTGGACTTAGAGGCCTTACTATGGGATGCATCGCAAAATCCTTCTAGGGGAATGTTAAAGAGGCTTTTGGCTACCTGTGTGCAAAATGTGAGAGAAATCGAAGGGGTCGTTGATTTTCACCATTAACACTATTTGGTCTCTAGAGGCCTTACATGAATGCATCGCAAAATCCTTCTAGGGGGATGTTGAGGATGCTATTGGCTACCTGTGTGCAAAATTTGAACGAAATCGAAGGAGTCGTCACTTTCCGAATATCTGCTGAATATCTGAATATCGAACTGCTGCTAACTTCACACACGTGACACGGTTTGGGTTCACATTTGACACCTGCTGAAGTGGAGGTGACCCGGCCTGACCTGACCCCTGATCCCGTGTCACTGCAGGTGGCTGGCGGTGACTCAGTTCCAGCCTGACCTGACCTCCAGGTGACCCGGCCTGACCTGACCCCCGATCCCGTGTCGCTGCAGGTGGCTGGCGGTGACTCAGTTCCAGCCTGACCTGACCTCCAGGTGACCCGGCCTGACCTGACCCCTGATCCCGTGTCGCTGCTGCAGGTGGCTGGCGGTGACTCAGTTCCAGCCTGACCTGACCTCCAGGTGACCCGGCCTGACCTGACCCCCGATCCCGTGTCGCTGCAGGTGGCTGGCGGTGATTCAGTTCCAGCCTGACCTGACCTCCAGATGACCCGGCCTGACCTGACCCCCGATCCCGTGTCGCTGCAGGTGGCTGGCGGTGACTCAGTTCCAGCCTGACCTGACCTCCAGATGACCCGGCCTGACCTGACCCCTGGTCCCGTGCCGCTGCTGCAGGTGGCTGGCGGTGACTCAGTTCCAGCCGACGGACGCTCGCCAGGCGTTCCCTTGTCTGGACGAGCCGGCACTGAAGGCCACCTTCGCCATCACGCTCGGCCGCTCCACCAGCATGAGCTCCGTCTCCAACATGCCCATCAACAGGACGGAGCCCATGTAAGCAGCGCCGACCGACAGCCTCCAGCTCACGCCTAGTCACTGATGTACAGCCGCTGAATTTGTGTCGTTATCGCTTGTTATCTGATATGTCGGAGTAGGTATTGGAAACTTTCTTTACACTAGTTCTGATGTGTATATATAATGGGGAGCTTTCGGGCACTTCGGTGCCCTTCATTATCCAGTCCTTCATCAACTTCATCATTAATTTGTCGGATGTTACCTGGCCATATTAGCTAAGATTTATGAGCTACCGTTTACTACTGCAAAACATGTGAATAAAGTACGGTATTTAAGGTAACAAATCAGGTTCTCACCTTCTTCAACAGTGAAGGCAAGCCCGATTTTGTCTGGGACATTTACGAGAAGTCCGTTCCTATGTCGACCTACCTGGTGGCCTTCATGGTGTCTGATCTGGCTTCGAGAGACGCCGACCCGGGAGCCAGCGAGACGTTGTTCAGAGGTCAGTTGGCAAACCTCAGCACGGTGAAGCACGGTGAAGTCCATCAAATACCGTCTGTTAGTAGCCGCTTGTTGACGACTGTCCTGTGTCGTCAGTGACGAACGTTCAAGCGGCATTTGGTATAGTTCAGCTGCGTGCTGTTTTAGAGACTTCGCTGCATTAGGAAACGTTTCGTAAGTCGTGGATAAAATGACGATACTTGGTAGCCGACTGAGTCAATTATATTTCCCGGTTACGTCCAGGTAGCTGACTGGACCTGACATGACCTGACCTGGTTACAGTGTGGGCACGTCCGGCCGCCATTGAGCAGGCCGAGTGAACCTGACATGACCTGACCTGGTTACAGTGTGGGCACGTCCGGCCGCCATTGAGCAGGCCGAGTATGCCCGCAAGATCGGGCCTCAGGTTCTGGAGTACTTTGAGGAATTCTTCAAGACGCCATACCCGCTGCCGAAACAGGATATGGCAGCACTTCCCGACTTCTCCGCCGGAGCCATGGAGAACTGGGGACTCATCAACTACAGGTACTTGTGTGCATGTGTGGTATGGCTGATGTAAGGTCTGGAACAGTTACATGTCGTGTAGTAGCATGATATGTTGCTAATAGAAGGTAGCTAATACTGCCGCGATCTATTCACTGACCGTTATACTGGTGTTTGTGTCTGCAGGGAGACGGCGATGCTGTACGAGCCGGGGGTGTCCTCCGCCAAGAACAAGCAGCGCGTGGCGGTGGTGGTGGCCCACGAGCTGGCCCACCAGTGGTTCGGTAACCTGGTCACCCCCAGCTGGTGGACGGACCTCTGGCTCAACGAGGGCTTCGCCAGCTATGTCGAGTACATCGGGACAGATAAGGTCAGTAGGTTCAGGTCATAAGGCAGAGGGCGGTAGGTCAAAGGCAGTGGCAAAGTTGGAGGTAATGCTACTGTAATCCGAGAAGAAAAAAATCCAGCCGATTTCGAACAAATTCCGAATGACTGACAACACCACTGTCCAAAAGATGTCCGAAGTGCAGCCATATCCAACAAGGTTCGATTCTTTAAATAGGCACGTTTTAAGACGACACGGGCTCGGAACATTGAGGGTGCTCAGTGCATATACGTGCAATACAACAGTGAATAAACATGTCAATACGCTGGGCAAAAGGGCGAAACCTGGGCACCTGATTATTTCACCCTGGTCTTATAGCTCGCAGCACACAGAGTCGTCGGTGGCAGTCAGCATCGCAGCACACAGAGTCGTCGGTGGCAGTCAGCATCGCAGCACACAGAGTCGTCGGTGGCAGTCAGCATCGCAGCACACAGAGACGTCGGTGGCAGTCAGCATCGCAGCACACAGAGTCGTCGGTGGCAGTCAGCATCGCAGCACACAGAGTCGTCGGTGGCAGTCAGCATCGCAGCACAGAGAGTCGTCAGTGGCAGTCAGCATCGCAGCACACAGAGTCGTCGGTGGCAGTCAGCATCGCAGCACACAGAGTCGTCGGTGGCAGTCAGCATCGCAGCACAGAGAGTCGTCGGTGGCAGTCAGCATCGCAGCACACAGAGTCGTCAGTGGCAGTCAGCATCGCAGCACACAGAGTCGTCGGTGGCAGTCAGCATCGCAGCACACAGAGTCGTCGGTGGCAGTCAGCATCGCAGCACACAGAGTCGTCGGTGGCAGTCAGCATCGCAGCACACAGAGTCGTCGGTGGCAGTCAGCATCGCAGCACACAGAGTCGTCGGTGGCAGTCAGCATCGCAGCACACAGAGTCGTCGGTGGCAGTCAGCATCGCAGCACACAGAGTCGTCGGTGGCAGTCAGCATCGCAGCACACAGAGTCGTCGGTGGCAGTCAGCATCGCAGCACACAGAGTCGTCGGTGGCAGTCAGCATCGCAGCACACAGAGTCGTCGGTGGCAGTCAGCATCGCAGCACACAGAGTCGTCGGTGGCAGTCAGCATCGCAGCACACAGAGTCGTCGGTGGCAGTCAGCATCGCAGCACACAGAGTCGTCGGTGGCAGTCAGCATCGCAGCACACAGAGTCGTCGGTGGCAGTCAGCATCGCAGCACACAGAGTCGTCGGTGGCAGTCAGCAGTGACGGCCACCGCCGCCGGTGGGACCCGTGTCCCCGGCCGCCCCGGTAACCTCTGCCCCGCCACCGGCCGCCCCGGTGACCTCTGCCCCGCCACCGGAAACGTGCGCGCCCCGCCCACCGGCTGTCGGCTGCCGACTTCCGGCTGAAGGCGGGGGCGGGCAGGCGTGGCACACATGCTGCCTGGGTTACAGGAGCGGGTCGCGGTCGCCCGTGACCGTCACACACTGTGTAGCTGCACGGTCAGCACAGCCACATTCCAAACATTGCGCGGCACTGCTATGTAAACACCATGCACATTACACACGGTTTCAACTTCAGCTTAATATTTCGGTCTTGGTGTGTACAGCTAAGCATGGACTATTTTCTCTAAGTTTTGCGTATACACCATAATATGATATATTTTTATTTTGCACACATTAGCAATGCGATAAGAAGATAAGCGTAGGCATCTAAGCAAAAAATCACACTTCAGAGACATGTGTTCCCAAAAGATGTGTTGCGAAGACGTTTTAGGCGAAGACGATGCGACTGTAGGATACGACGTTTTGCGGATGCAAAGATGTGGAGGAAAGTTTTGTGTTACGAAGGAATGCGGAGGCAAAGCCGTGCATCTGCTAAGATTTGGGATGTGGATATTTTCCATACTAAGACTGCATAAGTATTGTGGGCGACACGAAGGTTTGTGAACGATTACTAATAATTCAAACTCTACCAACTTGAAGCTTTGAACGGAGAGTAAACTGAACTAAGCGTGTGTTGTGATTGTGTAACAGACCTGTCATGAGTGTAATCCGCCCATGAGCTATATCGCACATACCTTTACAAACCATATCGGCGCCATCGCGCTTGGGTAGCACGCTGCACGCCATCGCATGCTGCAAACATGCCTGCCTGATGGCTTGTAGCACTAGTCAGTAGTCATATCGCTCCGGACAGCTCTCTGAAACGTAAGCCTGTACCAGAACTTAGAAGGCTCCTAAATATCCTTTCTGAGACTATTGCACCTAGATGTGTTCATCCGATTAAAAAGTCGTGCCCAGGTGACGGAAGATGAATATCGTGGGCCGTGGCACAACACAACATACATATTCGCAACTGCACGTCCTCCCTGCGCCGCTCGTCACGTGACTTACCTTTATCGCGGCAGCGCCCGGCTCGCACAGGCTCCCCGCGGCGCGTCCCGTGGCTCGAAGCCTCGCTGTCCTCGCTTGGAAAGGGCATCTGAGTTTTACTAAAACGCTGCATATTAGAAACTGCAGGTGTTTAATTTGATTTGATCAGTTGTCGGATAAAGGTACAATACACAAGACATTGCGGATATCACATCAGGAACGGACGATGAACGCCCCGCCATAAAACACCTTTATTTGTATCCTCGGTATTTGGCCGCCATTCTCGTTCTGGATGCTGACTCTAGCTCGGACGGTTGACCACAAAGTTCCGATGACTGCTACATCGCGACCAGTCCTTACCGTTGTTATTTGTCCGTGTCGCCTCCGCGTGTCCGTCCTCCGTCTTTGTAAAATTGTGCATCCCGGAGTTGGCTGCCGGTTTGTGGACGGCCGGTGGTCAGTGGGACCACTGGCCGCAGATGCTATCGCAGGGACAGCTCCAGCTGCGATATATCTCCGACGGTCGGCTGGGCGGGCTGCGGAGGCGGGCTGACCGAGCTGTCCATCCATCCAGCGTCCCTCAGAGACGAGCTGTCTCCGTCAGCCGTCCGAACCGCAGATACCGCCGGGACGGCCGGCCGCGCCGCTTTTGGCTCGGCCGCGCCATCAGCGTCTCCGGCCGCAGTGGCCGTCACTCCGGGACTGCCCCGACGGTCCGGTCCGGTCCGGTCCGGTCCGGTCCGGTCCGGTCCGGTCCGGTCCGGTCCGGTCCGGTCCGGTCCGGACCGGACCGGGACGGGACGGGACGGGACGGGACGGGACAGGACAGGACGGGACGGGACGGGACGGGACGGGACGGGACGGGACGGGACGGGACGGGACGGGACGGGACGGGACGGGACGGGACGGGACGGGACGCCGTACCCGTGTATGTATATAGAGGCGTCTCTCACCTGGGGAGGGCGTGCTCACCTGATGGACTGTTCAGTGGTATTGACCGGGGAGGAGAGGGGACGGCCGTCCAGGTGCTGCCCCCTCCCGTTAGATCAGGGTACCGGGAGGGGTACCGAGTACCGGGGACCAGGCCGGGCCTCCGTCAGTGAGTCGCCAGCGGCGAACAGGCCGACCGACTCTTTACTCCGCTGCATTGCGACTCAACAGTTCAGTTCGTTCAGTTCGTTTATTTTGCTAACAAAAAGACATCAAATCAAACAGAACAATAATGGATTGGCGCAAAAGCAAAATCTTAAATCATAGCGCCTCTCCAGATGAAACAAATGAAACAAAACAAAAAATACCAAAACTAAGGAACAGATCACGTAGGCCCCGCTACCAGCCCGCCGAGCGGCTATTCGAAAATCAGGTGGCCAGGCACAGGCGGCAACAGCAGGTCAGCGTGGTGAAAGTGCTGGTGATGTGTGATTGTTGTGTTATTTGTGTGTGTTGAGTCTTTGTGAAAGTGCTATGAATGTCTGTAAGTGATGTGGGATGTCTATACCCTGTGTTTGTGAAATATTTCTACCAATTACAGGAGCGGATGGCGGTCGCCCGTGACCGTCACACACTGTGTGGAGCTGCACGGTCAGCACAGCCACATTCCAAACATTGCGCGGCACTGCTGTGTAAACACCGTACACATTACACATGGCTTCAATTTCAGCTTAATATTTCGGTCTTGGTGTGTACAGCTAAGCATGGATTATTTTCTCTAAGTTTTGCGTGTACAGCATAACATGATATATTTTTGTTTTGCACACATTAGCAATGCGGTAAGAAGATAAGCGTAGGCATCTAAGAACTATGACTCAGACCAGGCCGGCAGTCGGGGCGATACGACTCCCACACGGCGGCCAATAGAGACCCACAGAAGAGGCCGGGACCAGCTATAGGGAAGCATCCAAGTGTCAAAAGAAGATCGCTTGGTGTCCCATGCCTTTCAGCACCGTGCCGTTTTTTTTTATAAATCTCATGAAGGATTCACAGCTTCCTCGCACGTCACACTCCGGTCTTCCGTTAGCCATGGCATTGTCTGGAAACCCCATTACAGAATGTTTCTGCCCAGGTCTTCAGTGTGTATAGAACTGACGTATATAGTCAGTCAATACAGGGTGCCAGGCTTGCGCCGCGCCTGTTCGCCGACTCACTCAGAGCCGTGTCAACGACCTTTAGTAAACCGGCTCTGACTGCGGCCCGGCCCAGCCGGCTGAGAGGTACTGCGCATTGCTCGCGTGAGCATTACCGTGCTGCGCGCCGCCCCTTGTGATGCCGGTTAAAGGGACTATCCCACCTTAACATTATATTTGAGTTGAGATAGCCATTGTTATGGATTGGCATTGAAATTAAGTATGGTAGCAGTTAAAACAACCAAAATGATCTAATCAAAAAGATATTCGAGTTTGATTTTGACATCTGTAAAAAATAAGGCCCATGTGTATTTGAATAGGGTCTCTAAACCGACAGCGTCGTCTCTATTTACCCAACTGGTAATGATAGTCGACTTGTTTTAAAGTGAACCTTTGAGATATTTCATATTTGCTATGTTTCAATGGTTTGGTAATTGGTTTGTTTTGAATTCAAAGCGCCAGAATTGGCTCGAAATAATTGTGCCCATACTTTGGCAGCGTAAAGGATTTCTGTGTAGCTCTCTTGAGCTCAATATAACGCCATCAACCCAAATATTAAAACTTAACTTTTTTATGAAATTGAGCACTGTTTGCGAGAAACAAATGTCATAATCGTGTTTGTCAGCAATTACTTCATATTTTGCACCACAAGCGGCGTACATTTTATAACTTTGGGGAAGGTGGGACAGTCCCTTTAACTGGGGGAGGGGGAGTGGGGGGGGGGGGCGGGGGGGGGGGGGGCGGTCACCGGGCCGAAGGTTCACCGCACTCGCCAGCATGCCACTCTCAGCCGCAGCCGGTGAACCGGGATAAGCTACTGGAAATCTGCTGGGAACCGGTTGTTCCGAATCCAGTTGTTCAGGTGCGCGGGTTCGATGAGTCGTGATCCCTGCAGTTTGAGTGCGAGTGGGAGCGGCTGTGACGAGATGAGCTGAACTGGCAGACCATGCGGGACAGTTTCAATGGAATATAAACACAGCCGTCAGCCTACCATCTCGCAGCTGACGAACCCTCAGTTGGCCGGTCGTAAGCAACCGTGTGAGTGATCGGGAGATAACTGAAGAATACACTTATCTACTTTAACAGCCATTGCAATACTGGCTCAGCCTACTACTCGCTGCTCGCCTCAACCATATGGCAGCATACCCTTGTATCAGTGCAACCCGATCAGAGTGTACTCGTGTGAAAGGACCTCCTGTGTCCTGGTACGACGGTGTCTTGTACCGCTGTGCCGCTGTGTCGTTGTGACGCTGTGACGTTGTGACGTTGTACCGATGTACCGCTGTACCGCTGTACCGCTGTGCCGCTGTACCGCTGTACCGCTGTACCGCTGTACCGCTGTACCGCTGTACCGCTGTGCCGCTGTACCGCTGTACCGATGTGACGTTGTGACGTTGTGACGTTGTGACGTTGTGACGCTGTGACGTGATGTTGTGACGTGCCGCTGGGACGATGTGGTGTGACGTTGTAACGTTGTGACGTGACGTTGTGACGCTGTGACGCTGTGACGTTGTGACGCTGTGACGCTGTGACGCTGTGACATGACGTGACGTTGTGACGCTGTGACGTTGTGACGTTTTGACGTTGTGACGCTGTGACGTTGTGACGTGACGTTGTGACGCCGTGACGGTGTGACGCCGTGACGCTGTGACACGACGTGACGTTGTGACGTTGTGACGCCGTGATGCTGTGACGCTGTGACGCTGTGACGTTTTGACGCTGTGACGTTGTGACGCTGTGACGCTGTGACGTTGTGACGCCGTGACGCTGTGACATGACGTGATGCTGTGACGCTGTGACGCTGTGACGCTGTGACGTTGTGACGCTGTGACGTTGTGACGCTGTGCCCGTCCTGCCCTCCACTCGGTCGTCTCCCGTGTGCTGATGGTACGCTCTCGCTGGCCGTCAGGTGGAGCCCTCCTGGAAGATGATGGAACAGTTTATCACCGGAGAGATTCAGCACGTGATGACAACAGACGCCCTGGAGTCCTCACACCCCATCTCCGTTAAGGTCCACCATCCGGACGAGATCAATCAGATTTTCGACCGCATATCATACGAGAAGGGTAAGTCCGTGTGCGGCGAGAGCTGGCTTTGTCGTCTATACTTTATCGTCTATTCTCGAAATGTCATGAGAAAGTTCGATCTCTTCTCAAACAAGAATGGGATCCTTTCATCAGGTCTTCACTGTTCACATTATTTTGTGTTTTTCCACTCTGTCGAATTACCTCGTAAATCCTCCGTGATTCACGACTCCATCTAAAAGCGTAAAATATCAATAAACGGTGCTTAAATGTTAGTCAACGTAATGCAGTCCGCATTGCGTGTTGTTTGCAGTGTTTTCTTTGAAATGTGGGAATTTTCCGCCGTGTATAATGTGGGCCACATGTCATTGGCAGGAGCATCTATCATTCGGATGATGTCTCACTATCTGACCTCCGAGACGCTGCGTAACGGCCTGGCCAACTACCTCAACGACAGGTGAGTCCTGCAGCCACCTTCAAACATCATATTCAACAAACGATTGTTGCAACCTTCCGTGGGCCAAAAGAAGCTGTTCAGTAGGCACTGTTTCAGCGCTGCAGCTGAGGGTCTGGTGCAGTGTAGGTCTGGTCTGGTCTGATCTGATCCGAGGGTCTGGTGCAGTGTAGCGGTGGATCCGTCTGAGGGTCTGGTGTGGTGTAGGTCTGGTCTGGTCTGATCTGATCCGAGGGTCTGGTGTAGTGTAGCGGTGGATCCGTATGAGGGTCTGGTGTAGTGTAGGTCTGGTCTGGTCTGATCCGAGGGTCTGGTGTAGTGCAGCTGTAGATCCGTCTGAGGGTCTGGTGTGGTGTAGGTCTGGTCTGGTCTGATCCGAGGGTCTGGTGTAGTGTAGGTCTGGTCTGGTCTGATCCGAGGGTCTGGTGTAGTGTAGGTCTGGTCTGGTCTGATCCGAGGGTCTGATGTAGTGTAGCGGTGGATCCGTCTGAGGGTCTGGTGTAGTGTAGGTCTGGTCTGGTCTGATCCGAAGGTCTGGTGTAGTGTAGCGGTGGATCCGTTTGAGGGTCTGGTGTAATGTAGGTCTGGTCTGGTCTGATCCGAGGGTCTGGTGTAGTGTAGCGGTGGATCCGTCTGAGGGTCTGGTGTAGTGTAGGTCTGGTCTGGTCTGATCCGAGGGTCTGGTGTAGTGTAGCGGTGGATCCGTCTGAGGGTCTGGTGCAGTGTAGGTATGGTCTGGTCTGATCCGAGGGTCTGGTGTAGTGTAGCGGTGGATCCGTCTGAGGGTCTGGTGTAGTGTAGGTCTGGTCTGGTCTGATCCGAGGGTCTGGTGTAGTGTAGCGGTGGATCCGTCTGAGGGTCTGGTATAGTGTATGTCTAGTCTGGTCTGATCCGAGGGTCTGGTGTAGTGTAGCGGTGGATCCGTCTGAGGGTCTGGTGTAGTGTAGGTCTGGTCTGGTCTGATCCGAGGGTCTGGTACAGTGTAGCGGTGGATTCGTCTGAGGGTCTGGTGTAGTGTAGGTCTGGTCTGGTCTGATCCGAGGGTCTGGTGTAGTGTAGCGGTGGATCCATCTGAGGGTCTGGTGTAGTGTAGGTCTGGTCTGGTCTGATCCGAGGGTCTGGTATAGTGTAGCGGTGGATCCGTCTGAGGGTCTGGTGTAGTGTAGGTCTGGTCTGGTCTGATCTGATCTGAGGGTCTGGTGCAGTGTAGCGGTGGATCCGTCTGAGGGTCTGGTGTAGTGTAGCGGTGGATCCGTCCGAGGGTCTGGTATAGTGTAGCGGTGGATCCGTCTGAGGGTCTGGTGCAGTGTAGCGGTGGATCCGTCCGAGGGTCTGGTGTAGTGTAGCGGTGGATCCGTGACGGTTAGACTGGCTCCAGTTCGGGGCTGTGTGCTCCCCCCCCCCCCGCACAGTCTCCCGAGGTTCGGTGTGTGCTGTATCCAGGGAGGGGTCGGGTGTTAGACTGGAGGTAGTGGAGGGTGTTATGACTGGAGGGAGGGGAGGGGTCGGGTGTTAGACTGGAGGGAGTGGAGGGTGTTATGACTGAGGGGTCGGGTGTTAGACTGGAGGGAGTGGAGGGTGTTATGACTGGAGGGAGGGGAGGGTGTTATGACTGGAGGGAGGGGAGGGGTCGGGTGTTAGACTGGAGGGAGGTGTCGGTGTTATGACTGGAGGGAGGGGAGGGGTCGGGTGTTAGACTGGAGGGAGTGGAGGGTGTTATGACTGGAGGGAGGGGAGGGGAGGGTGTTATGACTGGAGGGAGGGGAGGGGTCGGGTGTTAGACTGGAGGGAGTGGAGGGTGTTATGACTGGAGGGAGGGGAGGGGAGGGTGTTATGACTGGAGGGAGTGGAGGGTGTTATGACTGGAAGGAGGGGAGGGGTCGGGTGTTAGACTGGAGGGAGTGGAGGGTGTTATGACTGGAGGGAGGGGAGGGGTCGGGTGTTAGACTGGAGGGAGTGGAGGGTGTTATGACTGGAGGGAGGTGTCGGTGTTATGACTGGAGGGAGGGGAGGGGAGGGTGTTATACTGGAGGGAGGTGTCGGTGTTATGACTGGAGGGAGGGGAGGGGTCGGGTGTTAGACTGGAGGGAGTGGAGAGTGTTATGACTGGAGGGAAGGGAGGGGAGGGTGTTATGACTGGAGGGAGGGGAGGGGAGGGTGTTATACTGGAGGGAGGTGTCGGTGTTATGACTGGAGGGAGGGGAGGGGTCGGGTGTTAGACTGGAGGGAGTGGAGAGTGTTATGACTGGAGGGAAGGGAGGGGAGGGTGTTATGACTGGAGGGAGGGGAGGGGAGGGTGTTATACTGGAGGGAGGTGTCGGTGTTATGACTGGAGGGAGGGGAGGGGTCGGGTGTTAGACTGGAGGGAGTGGAGAGTGTTATGACTGGAGGGAAGGGAGGGGAGGGTGTTATGACTGGAGGGAGGGGAGGGGAGGGTGTTATACTGGAGGGAGGTGTCGGTGTTATGACTGGAGGGAGGGGAGGGGTCGGGTGTTAGACTGGAGGGAGTGGAGAGTGTTATGACTGGAGGGAAGGGAGGGGGAGGGTGTTATGACTGGAGGGAGGGGAGGGGAGGGTGTTATACTGGAGGGAGGTGTCGGTGTTATGACTGGAGGGAGGGGAGGGGTCGGGTGTTAGACTGGAGGGAGTGGAGAGTGTTATGACTGGAGGGAAGGGAGGGGAGGGTGTTATGACTGGAGGGAGGGGAGGGGAGGGTGTTATACTGGAGGGAGGTGTCGGTGTTATGACTGGAGGGAGGGGAGGGGTCGGGTGTTAGACTGGAGGGAGTGGAGGGTGTTATGACTGGAGGGAAGGGAGGGGAGGGTGTTATGACTGGAGGGAGGGGAGGGGAGGGTGTTATACTGGAGGGAGGTGTCGGTGTTATGACTGGAGGGAAGGGAGGTGTCGGTGTTATGACTGGAGGGAAGGGAGGGGAGGGTGTTATGACTGGAGGGAGGGGAGGGTGTTATGACTGGAGGGAGGGGAGGAGTCGGGTGTTAGACTGGAGGGAGGTGTCGGTGTTATGACTGGAGGGAGGGGAGGGGTCGGGTGTTAGACTGGAGGGAGTGGAGGGTGTTATGACTGGAGGGAAGGGAGGTGTCGGTGTTATGACTGGAGGGAGGGGAGGGGTCGGGTGTTAGACTGGAGGGAGTGGAGGGGAGGGTTTTATGCCTGGAGGGAGGGGAGGGTGTTATCACTGGAGCGAGGGGAAGGTAGGGTGTTATGACTGGAGGGAGGGGAAGGGTCGGTTGTTATGATTGGAGAGAGGGGAGGGGAGGGTGTTATGACTGGAGGGAGGGGAGGGTCAGGTGTTATGACTGGAGGGAGGGGAAGGGTCGGGTGTTATGACTGGAGGGAGAGGGAGGGTGCTAAGACTGGAGGGAGGGAAGGGGTCGGCTGTTATGACTGGAGGGGAGGGGAGAGTCGGGTGTTATGACTGGAGGGGAGGGGTTGGGTGTTATGACTGGAGGGAGGGGAGGGTCAGGTGATATGACTGGAGGGAGGGGAGTGGAGGGTGCTAAGACTGGAGGGAGGGGAGGGGTTGGGTGTTATGACTGGAGGGAGGGGAGGGTCGGGTGTTATGACTGGAGGGAGGGGAGGGGGAGGGTGTTATGACTGGAGGGAGGGGAGGGGTCGGTGTTATGACTGGAGGGAGAGGGAGAGTGTTATGACTGGAGGGAGGGGAGGGGTTGGGTGTTACGACTGGATGGAGAGGGAGGGTGTTATGACTGGAGGGAGGGGAGAGGTCGGGTGTTATGACTTATGACTGGAGAGAGAGGGGTCGGATGTTATGACTGGAGGGAGAGGGAGGGTGTTATGACTGGAGGGAGGGGAGTGGCGGGTGTTATGACTGGAGGGAGGGGTCGGGTGTTATGACTGGAGGGAGGGGAGGGGTCGGGTGTTACGACTGGATGGAGAGGGAGGGTGTTATGACTGGGGGGAGGGGAGTGGCGGGTGTTATGACTGGAGGGAGGGGTCGGGTGTTATGACTGGAGGGAGGGGAGGGGTCGGGTGTTACGACTGGATGGAGAGGGAGGGTGTTATGACTGGGGGGAGGGGAGAGGTCGGGTGTTATGACTTATGACTGGAGGGAGAGGGGTCGGATGTTATGACTGGAGGGAGAGGGAGGGTGTTATGACTGGAGGGAGGGGAGTGGAGGGTGTTATGACTGGAGGGAGGGGAAGGTCGGGTGTTATGACGGGAGGGAGGGAGGGGGTCGGGTATTATGACTGGAGGGAGGGGGAGGGTGTTATGACTGGAGGGAGGGGAGGGGTCGGGTATTATGACTGGAGGGAGAGGGAGGGGAGGGGTCGGGTGTTATGACTGGATGGATGGGAGGGGAGGGTGTTATGACTGGAGGGAGGGGAGGGAGGAATGTTATCACTGGAGGGAGGGGAGGGTGTTATGATTGGAGGGAGGGGAGGAGTCGGGTGTTATGACTGGAGGGAGGGGAGGAGTCGGGCGTTATGACTGGAGGGAGGGGAGGAGTCGGGCGTTATGACTGGAGGGAGGGGTCGGGTGTTATGACTGGAGGGAGGGGAGGGGATGGTGATATGACTGGAGGGAGGGGAGGGGCCGGGTGTTATGACTGGAGGGAGGGGAGGGGATGGTGATATGACTGGAGGGAGGGGAGGGGCCGGGTGTTATGACTGGAGGGAGGGGGAGGGTGTTATGGCTGGAGGGAGGGGAGAGTGTTATGACTGGAGGGAGAGGGAGGGTGTTATTACTGGAGGGAGGGGTCGGGTGTTATGACTGGAGGGAGGGAAGGGTCGGGTGATATGACTGGAGGGAGGGGTCGGGTGTTATGACTGGAGGGAGGGGAGGGGTCGGGTGTTATGACTGGAGGGAGGGGAGGGGTCAGGTGTTATGACTGGAGGGAGGGGAGGGGAGGCATATTATGACTGGAGGGATGGGAGGAGAAGGTCGGGTGTTATGACTGGAGGGAGGGGAGGAGTCGGGCGTTATGACTGGAGGGAGGGGAGGAGTCGGGCGTTATGACTGGAGGGAGGGGTCGGGTGTTATGACTGGAGGGAGGGGAGGGGATGGTGATATGACTGGAGGGAGGGGAGGGGCCGGGTGTTATGACTGGAGGGAGGGGAGGGGATGGTGATATGACTGGAGGGAGGGGAGAGGCCGGGTGTTATGACTGGAGGGAGGGGGAGGGTGTTATGACTGGAGGGAGGGGAGAGTGTTATGACTGAAGGGAGAGGGAGGGTGTTATTACTGGAGGGAGGGGAGGGGTCGGGTGTTATGACTGGAGGGAGGGGAAGGGTCGGGTGATATGACTGGAGGGAGGGGTCGGGTGTTATGACTGGAGGGAGGGGAGGGGTCGGGTGTTATGACTGGAGGGAGGGGTCGGGTGTTATGACTGGAGGGAGGGGAGGGGTCGGGTGTTATGACTGGAGGGAGGGGTCAGGTGTTATGACTGGAGGGAGGGTGTTATGACCGGAGGGAGGGTGTTATGACTGGAGGGAGGGGAGGGGTGTTATGACTGGAGGGAGGGGTCGGGTGTTATGACTGGAGGGAGGGGGAGGGGTCGGGTGTTATGACTGGAGGGAGGGGAGGGGTCGGGTGTTATGACTGGAGGGAGGGGAGGGGTCGGGTGTTATGACTGGAGGGAGGGGTCGGGTGTTATGACTGGAGGGAGGGGAGGGGTCGGGTGTAATGACTGGAGGGAGGGGAGGGGCCGGGTGTTATGACTGGAGGGAGGGGAGGGGTCGGGTGTTATGACTGGAGGGAGGGGTCGGGTGTTATGACTGGAGGGAGGGGAGGGGTCGGGTGTTATGACTGGAGGGAGGGGAGGGGTCGGGTGTTATGACTGGAGGGAGGGGTCGGGTGTTATGACTGGAGGGAGGGTGTTATGACTGGAGGGAGAGGGAGGGGTGTTATGACTGGAGGGAGGGGTCGGGTGTTATGACTGGAGGGAGGGGAGGGGTCGGGTGTTATGACTGGAGGGAGGGGATGGGTCGGGTGTTATGACTGGAGGGAGGGGAGGGGTCGGGTGTTATGACTGTAGGGAGGGTGTTATGACTGGAGGGAGGGGAGGGGTCGGGTGTTATGACTGGAGGGAGGGTGTTATGACTGGAGGGAGGGGAGGGGTGTTATAACTGGAGGGAGGGGTCGGGTGGTATGACTGGAGGGAGAGGTCGGGTGTTATGACTGGAGGGAGGGGAGGGGCCGGGTGTTATGACTGAAGGGAGGGGAGGGGTCGGGTGTTATGACTGGAGGGAGGGGTCGGGTGTTATGACTGGAGGGAGGGGAGGGGTAGGGTGTTATGACTGGAGGGAGGGTGTTATGACTGGAGGGAGGGGAGGGGTGTTATGACTGGAGGGAGGGGTCGGGTGTTATGACTGGAGGGAGGGGTCGGGTGTTATGACTGGAGGGAGGGGAGGGGTCGGGTGTTATGACTGGAGGGAGGGGAGGGGTCGGGTGTTATGACTGGAGGGAGGGGAGGGGTCGGGTGTTATGACTGGAGGGAGGGGAGGGGTCGGGTGATATGACTGGAGGGAGGGGTCGGGTGTTATGACTGGAGGGAGGGGAGGGGTCGGGTGTTATGACTGGAGGGAGGGTGTTATGACTGGAGAGAGGGGAGGGGTGTTATGACTGGAGGGAGGGGTCGGGTGTTATGACTGGAGGGAGGGGAGGGGGTCGGGTGTTATGACTGGAGGGAGGGGAGGGGTCGGGTGTTATGACTGGAGGGAGGGGTCGGGTGTTATGACTGGAGGGAGGGGAGGGGTCGGGTGTTATGACTGGAGGGAGGGTGTTATGACTGGAGGGAGGGGAGGGGTGTTATGACTGGAGGGAGGGGTCGGGTGTTATGACTGGAGGGAGGGGAGGGGTCGGGTGTTATGACTGGAGGGAGGGGTCGGGTGTTATGACTGGAGGGAGGGGAGGGGTCGGGTGTTATGACTGGATGGAGGGGAGGGGTCGGGTGTTATGACTGGAGGGAGGGGTCGGGTGTTATGACTGGAGGGAGGGTCGGGTGTTATGACTGGAGGGAGGGGTCGGGTGTTATGACTGGAGGGAGGGGAGGGGTGGGGTGTTATGACTGGAGGGAGGGGAGGGGTCGGTTGTTATGATTGGAGGGAGGGGAGGGGTTGGGTGTTATGACTGGAGGGAGGGGAAGGGTCGGTTGTTATGATTGGAGGGAGGGGAGGGGTCGGGTGTTATGACTGGAGGGAGGGGAGGGGTCGGGTGTTATGACTGGAGGGAGGGGAGGGGCCGGGTGTTATGACTGGAGGGAGGGGAGGGGTCGGGTGTTATGACTGGAGGGAGGGAGGGGTCGGGTGTTATGACTGGAGGGAGGGGAGGGGTCGGGTGTTATGACTGGAGGGAGGGGAGGGGTGGTGTGTTATGACTGGAGGGAGGGGAGGGGTCGGGTGTTATGACTGGAGAGAGGGAGGGGTCGGGTGTTATGAATGGAGGGAGGGGAGGGGTCGGGTGTTATGACTGGAGGGAGGGGAGGGGTGGGGTGTTATGACTGGAGGGAGGGGAGGGGTCGGGTGTTATGACTGGAGGGAGGGAGGGGTCGGGTGTTATGACTGGAGGGAGGGGAGGGGTCGGGTGTTATGACTGGAGGGAGGGGAGGGGTGGGGTGTTATGACTGGAGGGAGGGGAGGGGTCGGGTGTTATGACTGGAGGGAGGGAGGGGTCGGGTGTTATGACTGGAGGGAGGGGTGGGGTGTTATGACTGGAGGGAGGGGAGGGGTCGGGTGTTATGACTGGAGGGAGGGGAGGGGTCGGGTGTTATGACTGGAGGGAGGGAGGGGTCGGGTGTTATGACTGGAGGGAGGGGTCGGGTGTTATGACTGGAGGGAGGGGAGGGTCGGGTGTTATGACGAGGGAGGGGAGGGGTCGGGTGTTATGACTGGAGGGAGGGGAGGGGTCGGGTGTTATGACTGGAGGGAGGGGAGGGGGTCGGGTGTTATGACGGGAGGGAGGGGAGGGGTCGGGTGTTATGACTGGAGGGAGGGGTCGGGTGTTATGACTGGAGGGAGGGGAGGGGTCGGGTGTTATGACGAGGGAGGGGAGGGGTCGGGTGTTATGACTGGAGGGAGGGGAGGGGTCGGGTGTTATGACGGGAGGGAGGGGAGGGGTCGGGTGTTATGACTGGAGGGAGGGGAGGGGTGGGGTGTTATGACTGGAGGGAGGGGAGGGGTCGGGTGTTATGACGAGGGAGGGGAGGGGTCGGGTGTTATGACTGGAGGGAGGGGAGGGGTCGGGTGTTATGACTGGAGGGAGGGGAGGGGTCGGGTGTTATGACTGGAGGGAGGGGTCGGGTGTTATGACTGGAGGGAGGGGTCGGGTGTTATGACTGGAGGGAGGGGAGGGGTCGGGTGTTATGACTGGAGGGAGGGGAGGGGTCGGGTGTTATGACTGGAGGGAGGGGAGGGGTCGGGTGTTATGACGGGAGGGAGGGGAGGGGTCGGGTGTTATGACTGGAGGGAGGGGAGGGGTGGGGTGTTATGACTGGAGGGAGGGGAGGGGTCGGGTGTTATGACTGGAGGGAGGGAGGGGTCGGGTGTTATGACTGGAGGGAGGGGAGGGGAGGGTGTTAAGACTGGAGGGAGGGGTCGGGTGTTATGACTGGAGGGAGGGGAGGGGTCGGGTGTTATGACTGGAGGGAGGATGTTATGACTGGAGGGAGGGAGGGGTCGGGTGTTATTGGCCGGGTAATGGGCCGTGACACTGCTTACGCTGTCGTTTGATGTGGGCTCCTCACGCGCCGTCTGGCTGCCGGTGGAGCGGCGCGGCCGAGTCTGTCAACACAGGTGCCGCCCGCTCTGACCGCCTCGGTGCAGCCTGTCTCGGGACGCTGTTGGCAGCGTGCCAACATGCACGGACTCCGCCGCCGATCCGTCAGCAGATTGAAGTCGCAGCTTGAAGTCGAAACAGAAGTGTACACCGAAACTCTTGTAGTGCGAATTCTTTGACAAGTGAATAGCTCGGCTAGGATACCGTCAAACTCATTTGCAATCTCACCTTTACACTTGTCACATGTAAAGGGAGGGAGGAGGGCTACACCCAAAAAGAGCACATAAAGAGGCACTGAGGACATTCTATGTCACTGTTCAGGATGACAAATGGAACAGATGTACTGAGTGTGCCCGTCTGTCCGTGTGTGTGTGTACTGAGTGTGCCCGTCTGTCCGTGTGTGTGTGTGTGTGTGTGCTGAGTGTGCCCGTCTGTCTGTGTGTGTGTACTGAGTGTGCCCGTCTGTCCGTGTGTGTGTGTACTGAGTGTGCCCGTCTGTCCGTGTGTGTGTACTGAGTGTGCCGTCTGTCCGTGTGTGTGTGTGTACTGAGTGTGCCCGTCTGTCTGTGTGGGTGTGGGTGTGGGTGTGGGTGTGGGTGTGGGTGTGGATGTGTGTGTGTGTGTGTGTGTGTGTGTGTGTGTGTGTGTGTGTGTGTGTGTGTGTGTGTGTGTGTGTGTGTGTGTGTGTGTGTGTGTGCGTGCGTGCGTGCGTGCGTGCGTGCGTGCGTGCGTGCGTGCGTGCGTGCGTGCGTGCGTGCGTGCGTGCGTGCGTGCGTGCGTGCGTGCGTGCGTGCGTGCGTGCGTGCGTGCGTGCGTGCGTGCGTGCGTGCGTGCGTGCGTGCGTGCGTGCGTGCGTGCGTGCGTGCGTGCGTGCGTGCGTGCGTGCGTGCGTGCGTGCGTGCGTGCGTGCGTGCGTGCGTGCGTGCGTGCGTGCGTGCGTGCGTGCGTGCGTGCGTGCGTGCGTGCGTGCGTGCGTGCGTGCGTGCGTGCGTGCGTGCGTGCGTGCGTGCGTGCGTGCGTGCGTGCGTGCGTGCGTGCGTGCGTGCGTGCGTGCGTGCGTGCGTGCGTGCGTGCGTGCGTGCGTGCGTGCGTGCGTGCGTGCGTGCGTGCGTGCGTGCGTGCGTGCGTGCGTGCGTGCGTGCGTGCGTGCGTGCGTGCGTGCGTGCGTGCGTGCGTGCGTGTGTGTGTGTGTGTGTGTGTGTGTGTGTGTGTGTGTGTGTGTGTGTGTGTGTGTGTGTGTGTGTGTGTGTGTGTACTGAGTGTGCCCGTCTGCCCGTGTGTGTGTGTGTGTACTGAGTGTGCCCGTCTGTCCGTGTGTGTGTACTGGGTGTGCCCGTCTGTCCGTGTGTGTGTGTACTGAGTGTGCCCGTCTGTCCGTGTGTGTGTATTGAGTGTGCCCGTCTGTCCGTGTGTGTGTGTACTGAGTGTGCCCGTCTGTCCGTGTGTGTGTACTGAGTGTGCCCGTCTGTCCGTGTGTGTGTACTGAGTGTGCCCGTCTGTCCGTGTGTGTGTGTGTGTACTGAGTGTGCCAGTCTGTCCGTGTGTGTGTGTGTACTGAGTGTGTCCGTATGTCCGTGTATGTGTACTGAGTGTGCCCGTATGTCCGTGTGTGTGTACTGAGTGTGCCCGTCTGTCCGTGTGTGTGTGTGTGTTTACTGAATGTGCCCTTATGTCCGTGTGTGTGTGTGAGTGTGTGTGTGTGTGTACTGAGTGTGCCCTTATGTCCGTGTGTGTGTTTACTGAATGTGCCCTTATGTCCGTGTGTGTGTGTGTGTGTGTGTGTGTGTGTGTGTGTGTGTGTGTGTGTGTGTGTGTGTGTGTGTGTACTGAGTGTGCCCGTCTGTCCGTGTGTGTGTACTGAGTGTGCCCGTCTGTCCGTGTGTGTGTGTGTGTTTACTGAATGTGCCCTTATGTCCGTGTGTGTGTGTGTGTGTGTGTGTGTGTGTGTGTGTGTGTGTACTGAGTGTGCCCTTATGTCCGTGTGTGTGTGTGTGTTTACTGAATGTGCCCTTATGTCCGTGTGTGTGTGTGTGTGTGTGTGTGTGTGTGTGTGTGTGTGTGTGTGTACTGAGTGTGCCCGTCTGTCCGTGTGTGTGTGTGTGTGTGTGTGTGTTTACTGAATGTGCCCTTATGTCCGTGTGTGTGTGTGTGTGTGTGTGTGTGTGTGTGTACTGAGTGTGCCCGTCTGTCTGTGTGTGTGTACTGAGTGTGCCCGTCTGTCCGTGTGTGTGTGTGTACTGAGTGTGCCCGTCTGTCCGTGTGTGTGTACTGAGTGTGCCCGTCTGTCCGTGTGTGTGTGTGTACTGAGTGTGCCCGTCTGTCCGTGTGTGTGTGTACTGAGTGTGCCCGTCTGTCCGTGTGTGTGTGTACTGAGTGTGCCCGTCTGTCCGTGTGTGTTGTCAGGAAGTACCAGGCGGCGACCCAGGACGACCTGTGGCGCTTCCTGACGGAGCAGGCGCACCGTGATGGTACCCTGGCCGCCGACATCACCGTCAAGCAGATCATGGACACCTGGACGCTGCAGATGGGCTACCCGGTGGTGGAGGTGAAGCGGAACTACCAGGACGGCACGGCCCAGCTCAGCCAGGTCAGCTCAGCCACCGATGCCGCCTCGGGCCCCGGCTGAAACCCCCGGACAGGGCCCGCACATATACACATATACACATATACACATATACACATATACACATATACACATATACACATATACACATATACTCATATACACATATACACATATACACATATACACATATACACATATACACATATACACATATACACATATACACATGCACATATACACATACACATATACACATATACACATATACACATATACGCATATATACATATACACATATACACATATACACACATACACATACCCATATACACATATACACATATACACATATACACATATACACATATACACATATACACATATACACATATACACATATACACATATACACATATACACATATACACATATACACATGCACATATACACAAACACATATACACATATACCCATATGCACCTATACACATATACACATATACACATATACACATATACACATACACATATACACATATACACATATACACATATACACACATACACATATACCCATATACACATATACACATATACACATATACACATATACACATATACACATATACACATATACACATATACACATATACACATATACACATATACACATGCACATATACACATACACATATACACATATACACATATGCACCTATACACATATACACATATACACATATACACATATACACATATACACATATACACATATACACATATACACATATACACATATACACATATACACATATACACATATACACATATACACATATACACATATATACATATACACATATACACACATACACACATACACACATACCCATATACACATATACACATATACACATATACACATATACACATATACACATATACACATATACACATATACATATACACATATACACATATACACATATACACATATACACATATACACATATACACATATACACATATACACATATACACATATACACATATACACATATACACATATACACATATACACATATACATATACACATATACACATATACACATATACACATATACACATATACACATATACACATATACACATATACACATATACACATATACACATATACACATATACACATATACACATATACACATATACACATATACACATATACACATATACACATATACGCATATACACATATACTCTGTGGTGGTGTAGGAGAGAGCGCATAGTCGTCCCGCCGCCGGATTGAGACAGAGAGGAGGAGACAGGCCGCTGACACACCTTTCACAGGCGCAGCGCTGACATTCGAAAGTGACGTGCGTCGTTGTGTTGACCGATTGCACTGCGCAGTGGCGGCGGAATCGGAGGGGGGCTGGGGGCAGGTTGCCCCCCCCCCCCATCCTCGAAAGATGGGGGGGCGCAAACATGTTTCCCCCCCCCCCCCCAAAAAAAAAAAAAATGTTCACGACAATAACATTTATAGAGGTCCGCACCATACGCAATACGACGCATTGATGATAATGCATATCCAGGGCATAAGGCTCAACATTTTCGCGCCGCTGCGCGTCACAATTTATTTCAGAGTTCCAGGTCTTGAGCCTAAAAATATTTGAAGATGGTATAGCTGATTTCAAATTGCTGTTGCTGGTTCCGAAGTTGGTATGGCCCATGCCATACCTGTCATACTGCATTTTCCATCCTTGTAACGTGCCTTTTCATTCGTTTTGTTTTGGCCCTTTCAACGCTTGGGAAGGGGGCCCTTTCAGCGCTCGGGAAGGGGGCCCTTTCGAGGCGTTTCGAGGCGTTGATAAGCGTTCCACGCTTGTAACGGTCGGTACTTACAAGTACTTGGTAACGAATCCACTGTCCGAGCGAAAATTAGCCTGCCAACGCATTGTTATTTCCCATGATGGCATATATGTTTCATGCAATCTATCTTTTGCGAATATGTACCAAACTTCGATGAACAATCAACAAGCATTTGAAAAAAGTGAATTGAAATCGACAGTTTAGCTTCGCCCCGGACGGCGAACTATTTATATTTAGTGTTCGCGATTTTTTTTTTCTCGAAAATAAATTATGTTTTTGCCATCAATTTTGAACAAACAATTATTACCGAGCGGGCGCGAAGCGCCCTTGAGGTTTCTTGTCAATTTACTTGCAAAAATTTACATTTGACCCGGCCCGAACCGGCCCGAACCGGCCATACAGAGTTTTTTTTTCGGAAGCTAATAACTTAGCCACTGCTCCGATTGAGATTGGGTTTTCTCCATTGGATAGGACCATCAAATCCATTTTGATTTTGGTATGGTGCGTTCTGATAGGGGTGGTACCACAGCGCGTGGCTCACGCAAACGTCGAAATAAACCAAAATCATTCTTGATCAATAATGACATTATTAACCCTCGCCCTACGGGAGCTTTTTTCACCTTCGCCCTACGGAGGGGGGGGGGGCTGACAGGCCCCTCCCCCTGTTAACTTCCAAACCAAGCAACTTATGGCAATGCAGTAAGAACCAGCATGTTGACTGTCATGAGAGGAATCTAAGAGTATGCGATTTTTAGGTTTCATGTCAATGGATGACCTTCCAGGTCAAGTGAATGACCTCAGATTAACCACGTCCAGAACAACAATTTTGCTCTTCAGAAAACCTCAAAATTAGAAATTGATAAATGCAAATAAAAGGTATGTTCCTAGACCATTTTTGGCTCAGAAATACAGAAAAGGTAATTATTTGTCCGTATCTTGTCATATCTTTTTATATCTTGTATAAAAAGTTATTTAAAAAATGACGTCATGAGTTTCTTACACTTAGGGAGCCATTACTGTCAAAAATGAGGACATCGCTTTGAAATTTGGTATGGAGGAGGGGTCCATACTCGGTTCTCTCAAATATATTCCGGTTTTTCTAACATATTTGAAAATTTTGATTTTGATGGGATTTTTCAAAAAAACAAAGTTTTTATTTTATTTTAGGGGTAAAAAACCAAAATTTTGCAAATCCGAGATTGCCATTTTAAAGAGAATGCCATTTTGTATATTTGGTGAATTGCGTTTGCAATTTCCTTTAAAACTCTGTTTTCTACCATTTTTCAAATATTTATCGTTTTATCACCAGCATGACGTCATCAAAACATGATTATCTCCCGAACTACTCAACCAATTTCAATTAAATTTTTACAGACGTATAATTGTTCTAAACCTAGCTACCGAAAATTTCAGCAAGATGCGCCGCATGTGTGAAAAGTTATTCAAGCAAAACCTCAAGGGGGGGGCCTGTCAGCCCCCCCCCCCCCCCCCGTAGGGCGAGGGTTAATATAAGCATTAATTTATACGCTGAAGCATGCAGCGCTTAGGAAGTACTCCCTTTCGCGGATTCGAGAAAGGAGATTATGACAATTTAATCAAACTGATTTTTTATGTTGGCATGCATAGAGGGCGAGGTCTGGCAATTTTTTATGGAGGACTAAAAGGGCTATGTGTTACTACCACGTGGGCTCCCGTACCGTTTCATATTTCAAACCTGTTTTAGCTTTACCAGAGCGCGCCTGCTCGGTCATCGCCAAAAAAGACGTTTTACTGGTTTACAATGCACACATGAAACATTTATCTAAACCGGTTATCCATAATCAATCAATAAACGTTTCAGAAAATCGTGATGCATTCCGCGGATTAACTTGGCCAAGGACGGCGACGTATTTAGTGTATGCCATTCGTTTCATTGACCAATCCGGGAGGTTGTCACGCTTCTTGGAGCACTTACTTCATGTTTGGACCTATGACTTGTTTACAAATAACATTCAAACCAGAGATAGTGATTGATAGATCATACTGTGCGTCACCATATAAGTACATATTGATTTATTGCACATAATTTATTTTTTGAAATATAAAAAAGTTGTTATTTCACTTTTAAATTGAAACACTATCAATTTGAAGCCATACATGTGTCACAGAAAATGCAGGTGAATAAATAAAAAGGTGAATATTTCACTTTAATGCATGTAATTGTTTGTATGTAGTTTGTTGTCCCAGGGAAGCGGCATTTACTTTTTACATCTCCATTCAGCTGAACGTTCCTAAAACTATGCATACGTACTAGGGTATAACCACGGTAAAACTATTGAATAATTAATGTGTTACTCATTATTGGGACAACAGTCAATGCGCACGTATGCTCATGTACCGTTTCATATTTCAAACCTGTTTTAGCTTTACCAGAGCGCGCCAGGTCGGTCATCACCCAAAAAGCCGTTTTACTGGTATAATATTGTGGCCTAAATCCGAGGAGGTATCATTTCGCGGCATTTTTTTTGGGTGGGGGCGCTTTGCCCGAGGGGGCGCCCTGGGTTTCTTTGTCCCCCCCCCCCCCCCCCCCTCCCCCCCCCCCCCCCCCCCCCCCCCCCTAAAAACGTTCGGCCGCCACTGGCACTGCGTGGCTGCTGGCGTCCCGGTCACGCCCGTCATTGCACTGTTTGCCCGGTCATTGCTGGCGTCCCGGTCACGCCCCGGTCATTGCACTGTTTGCCCGGTCATTGCTGGCGTCCCGGTCACGCCATATTGCACTGTTTGCACAACCCGTCGTTAGAAGTCTGCTGTGAACGGCTGTCGGCTCACAAGTAAAACGGAAACTGCGATAGTGATCAGTATTTTTTTTATCCCCCAGCAATTCCCATTCATCTCTCCAAGTCGTTAAACTTATCGTTCGGGGGATGTTTTGTTTGTAATCCTGTTTTTGTGGAGGTCTGGGGCCCGGTCATCAGTCATGGCTGTCGAGTCGGCGGCACCCTTTCACTACACAGCCGCCCGGCGGTAGCTCCGCCACCCAGCCACACCTGCTAACCTTACCGCCGCAGCTCCGCCACCCAGCCACACCTGCCAACCTTACCGCCGCAGCTCCGCCACCCAGCCACACCTGCTAACCTTACCGCCGCAGCTCCGCCACCCAGCCACACCTGCTAACCTTACCGCCGAAGCTCCGCCAGCCAGCCACACCTGCTAACCTTACCGCAGCAGCTCCGCCACCCAGCCACACCTGCTAACCTTACCGCCGCAGCTCCGCCACCCAGTCACAACTACTAACCTTACCGCCGAAGCTCCGCCACCCAGCCACACCTGCTAACCTTACCGCCGCAGCTCCGCCACCCAGCCACACCTGCTAACCTTACCGCCGCCTGGCACCGCGGCCCGGCGTACCATGCAAACACCTAGCACCGCTCACTACCAGCCAGCTGGGGTCCTGCAGGCAGCCGGCTCGCAAAACTTCTACGAACTGGAAGGGCTCGCAAAATTTCCACAAAGTGGAAGAGCTTCGTTAAAATGTCTGATCAGCAGAGCCTTTGTTGTCGGCTGAGCCTCTCGATATAGCCGGATGACGCGTCTGCTGCTTTGTCTCTGCGGTGGTTCTCCTGATCGTCCAGAGACGGGAGAACACAGCGGCCTGCGCTGTTATCATGACGTCTCGGCAGTCACCTGTCACTATCAGTCACTATCGTGTGCCACCTGTCACTATCAGTCAATAACTTGTGTCACCTGCCACTATCAATCACTATCGTGTGTCACCTGTCAATATCAGTAACTATCGTGTGTTATCTGTCAATATCAGTCACTATCGTGTGTCACCTGTCACTATCAGGCACTATAAGTCACTATCGTGGGTCACCTGTCACTATCAGTCACTATCGTGTGTCACCTGTCACTATCAGTTACTATCGTGTGTTATCTGTCAATATCAGTCACTATCGTGTGTCACCTGTCAATATCAGTAACTATCGTGTGTTATCTGTCAATATCAGTCACTATCGTGTGTCACCTGTCACTATCAGTCACTATCGTGTGTCTCCTGTCACTATCAGGCACTATACGTCACTATCGTGGGTCACCTGTCACTATCAGTCACTATCGTGTGTCACCTGTCACTATCAGTTACTATCGTGTGTCACCTGTCAATATCAGTAACTATCGTGTGTTATCTGTCAATATCAGGCACTATCGTGTGTCACATGCCACTATCAGTCACTATCGTGGGTCACCTGTCACTGTCAGTCACTCTCGTGTGTCACCTGTCACTATCAGTTACTATCGTGTGTCACCTGTCAATATCAGTAACTATCGTGTGTTATCTGTCAATATCAGGCACTATCGTGTGTCACATGCCACTATCAGTCACTATCGTGGGTCACCTGTCACTGTCAGTCACTATCGTGTGTCACCTGTCACTATCAGTAACTATCGTGTGTCACCTGTCAATATCAGTCACTATCGTGTGTCTCCTGTCACTATCAGGCACTATAAGTCACTATCGTGGGTCACCTGTCACTATCAGTTACTATCGTGTGTCACCTGTCAATATCAGTAACTATCGTGTGTTATCTGTCAATATCAGTCACTATCGTGTGTCACATGCCACTATCAGTCACTATCGTGGGTCACCTGTCACTGTCAGTCACTATCGTGTGTCACCTGTCACTATCAGTTACTATCGTGTGTCACCTGTCAATATCAGTAACTATCGTGTGTTATCTGTCAATATCAGTCACTATCGTGTGTCTCCTGTCACTGTCAGGCACTATAAGTCACTATCGTGGGTCACCTGTCACTATCAGTTACTATCGTGTGTCACCTGTCACTATCAGTTACTATCGTGTGTCACCTGTCACTATCAGGCACTATAAGTCACTATCGTGTGCCACCTGTCACTATCAGTCACTATCGTGGGTCACCTGTCACTATCAGTCACTATCGTGTGTCACCTGTCACTATCAGGCACTATACGTCACTATCGTGGGTCACCTGTCACTATCAGTCACTATCGTGGGTCACCTGTCACTGTCAGTCACTATCGTGTGTCACCTGTCACTATCAGTCACTATCGTGTGTCACCTGTCACTATCAGTCACTATCGTGGGTCGCCTGTCAATATCAGTAACTATAAGTCACTATCGTGGGTCGCCTGTCACTATCAGTCACTATCGTGTGTCACCTGTCGAACGGTAATTATATCATTCAGATTCCAAAATGAATCATGATTGAATCGTTCCAAAAAGTTGAATCAATAACCAGTCTGATAAGTATATGGTATTAGTAAGCGGCCTCCGCTAGAATGATGTGGTCATGTTTTAACATGAACTCATCTCTACCAGCAAAATATGACAGTTGACCTTCTAAAAGGAACTTTACCACTGTTACCGCTATAATAGAAGCTTTCAGAGGACGTGGAGTGTCCTTTACGCATGCCGAACTCGGCGTCTTTCAGACAAGAAAATTGAACTAACCGGCTACAAAACACATTAGAGAAATGTGATTAGCCTATTTTCTGGCCTGTGGTCTCGTATTTACGGTTTTTTTCGCCGTGCTACGCTGGACATTGCGGACAAATACTCAATCAGGATATTTATCACAAACAAATAACCTATCAGAGCATAAATATAAAGGCATAGTTAGGCCGTCGTGTCGCGGATGTTTGTGTACAATCGTGGGCGTTTAGTTGATCGGTAAAATCACATATTTCCGCTGTAGTACTTATGGTCGCGTTTGCAATGTCGTTTTTAGTAGTTCTCCATATGGAAGGGCATCTCGTACTTGTGTGTAAGACGACATCTCGTCTCTGAGCCTTGTGTGTAAGACGACATCTCGTCTCTGAGCCTTGTTGTAAGGCGACATCTTGTCTCTGAGCCTTGTGTGTAAGACGACATCTCGTCTCTGAGCCTTGCGTGTAAGACGACATCTCGTCTCTGAGCCTTGTTGTAAGGCGACATCTCGTCTCTGAGCCTTGTGTGTAAGACGATATCTCGTCTCTGAGCCTTGTGTGTAAGACATCTCGTCTCCGAGCCTTGTTGTAAGGCGACATCTCGTCTCTGAGCCTTATGTGTAAGACATCTCGTCTCTGAGCCTTCTGTGTAAGACGACATCTCGTCTCTGAGCCTTGTGTGTAAGGCGACATCTCGTCTCTGAACCTTGTGTGTAAGACGACATCTCGTCTCTGAGCCTTGCGTGTAAGACGACATCTCGTCTCTGAGCCTTGTTGTAAGGCGACATCTCGTCTCTGAGCCTTGCGGGTAAGGCGACATCTCGTCTCTGAGCATTGTGGGTAAGACGACATCTCGTCTCTGAGCCTTGTGTGTAAGACGAAATATCGTCTCTGAGCCTTGTTGTAAGGCGACATCTCGTCTCTGAGCCTTGTGTGTAAGACATCTCGTCTCTGAGCCTTGTTGTAAGGCGACATCTCGTCTCTGAGCCTTGTGTGTAAGACGACATCTCGTCTCTGAGCCTTGTGGGTAAGACGACATCTCGTCTCTGAGCCTTGCGGGTAAGGCGCCATTTCGTCTCTGAGCCTTGTGGGTAAGACGACATCTCGTCTCTGAGCCTTGTGGGTAAGACAACATCTCGTCTCTGAGCCTTGTGGGTAAGACGACATATCGTCTCTGAGCCTTGTGTGTACGGCGACATCTCGTCTCTGAGCCTTGTGTGTAAGACGACATCTCGTCTCTGAGCCTTGTGTGTAAGACGACATCTCGTCTCTGAGCCTTGTGTGTAAGACGACATCTCGTCTCTGATCCTCGGCACGTGCCGAGACTGTGGGTCGGCTGATAATCGCGCCGTGCTGAATCTGTCGGTGTCGCAGACGCCTCCGTGTCCGTGTCCGGCTATACACTGAGTCTGTCAGTCAAGGTCATTGGTATGCGACGCATCTCCGCCCTCCTCCCCATCCGAGGCAGGGATTAATCGGCAGCATATATGCACACCGTGTCCACGGTGTCGCGGCCACCGGATACTGCCTGTCACTGAGGCTGGCAATGTTCTACTCTCACTGCTGTGCGATGTTCCCGGCGAGCGTAAAGGTTCGGCGCTGATGTCGGGCGACAACATATCGTCGATCAATCTGCATTCATTCGTGTAAAGTTCACCGCTTATTTCTGATACCGAATTAGAGCGTCACGATGGGTTGCCGGGATGGGATGATGGGTTCAAGACTTGCCCAGCCTGCACTGCTAGCCGAATGTTCTGATAATATCAGCCGATCTAAAGCTACTCGTTGTCCTGCTTCGCCAAGTCAGGTGTTATCCTGGTGCTGTTGACAGAAACGCTTCCTGCTGAACGGCGCTGAGAGTTCGGCCGACTACCTGTGGTGGGTGCCGCTGACCTACGCCAGCCAGACGGCGCCTGACTTCAACACCACCACGCCTTCGGCCTGGATGCGCAAACAGCCGCAGATGACGCTCAGCGGTCAGTGAGACTGCCCCCCCCCCCCCCCTCCATCCCGTACCGCCTCTGCCTGCAGTGATTCAAACGCGGGGTCCTCTTATTTCAAAATATGTCCCACTGTCCTTTGTATCCGCGCTAACTTTGCATAAATGAAAGCTTCAAATGATTTGTTCATCAAGACGTTGTTAATCTTGTCTTAAAACAATGCTGTTTCTGTTTTGTTGTTGTTGAAAAATGAAGATCAATACCGTCCTCCAGTTTGTTTCCGCTTTTGAAGAAACAATGAATAGTCTTGGCGAATAAAAAGGTCAAAGTATGACTGGTTTTCTGTATTTTCAGACATGCCGGCGCCAGATCGGTGGGTGATATTCAACGTTCAGGAGACTGGTTACTACAAGGTCAACTACGACCTGCAGAACTGGGGCATGATCACTGATCAGCTGTCAAGCGACCTCACGGCAATCCACACCATCAACAGGGCTCAGGTGAGACACTGCCGGTACTTGCGAAAGGTAGGTCGTATGTAGGTAGGTAGGTTCTTGTTTGTTTTGTATGAATGAATATGACATCGATTAAAAAATGCAAATGTACAATTTTGTGTTGGAAGAGCAAAAGACTTACTGTATGTCCCTTAACCCGCACCCCGCTGGGGTCTCCAGCCGAACGCGCCCCGCTGGGGGAGTAAATTTTGCCCCCCAAAAAAAGAAAAAAAACACAACTTCACAAAATGACGTCATAAGTTACTTAAACTTAAGGAGCCATAAGTCAATCAAAAATAAAGATATTATTTTGAAATTTGGCTTGGGTATGGTCCATATTTGGTTCTCTAACATATATTCTGTTTTTTTATATCTTCAAAACATTTTATTTGTGGATTTTAAAAAAAAAACAGTTTTTGTGTTAAAATCCCAAAATTTCGCAAATCCGACATAGCCATTTAGAAGAGAACGTCGTTGCCATTCTTTTGATCTTGTTCATTTGTAATTTGCATCAAAACTCTATTTTCGACGATTTTTCAAACATGTATTGTTTTTTCACTTAAAAAAATGGCATGACATGACGTCATTAAAACGTCATTACCTTCCAAAGTACTCCCACAATTTTAGTGAAATTCGGTGAGAAGACGTAGAATTAATGCAGTATAAGGTACTGATAGTTTGACGTCGCTATCTGTCATAGTTTTCACGTTATCGCGAAAATCGGGGGGTAAAATTTACCCCCCACCCCCCAGCGGGGCGCGGGTTAACCTTAAAGAACTGGTGCATTTGCTGGCTAGCAGGGATCCATGAATGAAAAAAAGTTACTCTAGACCAGTGCGGGGGTTACCAGGGTGTGTAGTTATCCCATTTTAGTGACGAGAATGACTCATTACCCCTCCACCATTGTGCTGACCGCAGTGCTTAGCATTAAGCTATGCGGAACAGCATGCCTTCCGGCGTTTACTACTAGTGCCATCTAGGAACAGGCGTATAAGTAGACATGTGTGCCTACTGTTGTTCTTAGTCTAAAGCAGCGGTGGTTCCCAACATACAACAGCACATAAACCGTAACACACAGATAAGCATCATTTAGCATGAATTGTTGTGTATGGTATTGCGATAATGTGGTGACAGTGAAACAGAAGCTGGGATAGACATAGTATATGTACCTATTGTGCGCCATCATCAAACGAATCCGCTATAATTTCTCACTCAGCTGCTCAATCATCTTTACCCCCAGCCAAAGGCTCCATTACCCCCAGAGGATAATCACTCCTTTTTTAGAATCACTGCACTAGACCAGAGACCCCCTTGCAAGTTTCACTGATGTTTAGGCTGTGCCGCATTACTTCGCTGCACTGCGGGCTGCCTATCTATTCCGTCGGCGGATTACACAATGTGCTGCACCATCTCGCTGTAATGCGGAACAGCATGCGTCAACGCCACGGGTGGAGTTTCCTATTCAAATGGTGTGACCACTGACACACCACCACACCAGCTTAAACTTTGGCCACACCAACTTTGTATTTTGCCCCACCAATTTGTCAGATTTGAAGGTTTCCTGGCATTAAAATGGTAATTTTTCACCTTAACCGTGCAAAACAACCAGCCAATATGACATTTTGCCACTCCAACTTTTTTTCTTCTGAAAAGCTCCACCCATAGCCAACGCCATGGGCCATGGTGCAATGCAGATTGCAGTCTGCAACCAAATTCCGAATGGTTCCATAGAAGGGCCCTACGGGCTAAGCCAAACACGTTCTCCGCGGCGTATTTGGCGCAGCGTTCCTCTAGAAGTACTAGCGCTATACGGCGCAATGCAGCGCTAGCATTAGGTATGCATATTCTTCTTTACGAACCCGAACAACTTGGTAGTCTCCAGCTAGCGCAATGCAGTATGGGATTATAACTATTATTTATAACAGGATTTATTATGCACAGGTGACTGCCCATATCATGACAGTTCGTTTCCAGAAAGGATCTCTCGGGGCTATCTTTGTCTGGTTTCCATCTTGCCTCTGTCCGACAGTTGACTAATAGCTGTCTCAGTTTATGAAACTTGCTAAGTCCTCTGGGATATATCTGGCCATTCTTTTGATCTCCATTAGACCTCCATTAACCTCTGTGGATCCTCGTCTGACCTTCGTCTGACCTTCGTCTGACCTTCGTCTGACCTCCGTCTGACCTCTGTCTGATCTCTGTCCGACCTCCGTCCGACCTCCGTCCGACCTCTGTCCGACCTCCGTCTGACCTTCGTCTGACCTCCGTCTGACCTCCGTCTGACCTCTGTCTGACCTCCGTCTGACCTCTGTCCGATCTCCGTCTGACCTCCGTCTAACCTCTGTATGACCTCCGTCTGACCTCCGACTGACCTCTGTATGACCTCTGTATGACCTCCGTCTGACCTCCGCCTGACCTCTGTCTGACCTGTCTGACCTCCGTCTGACCTCTGTCCGACCTCCGTCTGACTTCCGTCTGACCTCTGTCTGACCTCCGTCTGACCTCTGTCTGACCTCCGTCTGACCTCTGTCCGATCTCCGTCTGACCTCCGTCTAACCTCTGTATGACCTCCGTCTGACCTCTGTCCGACCTCCGTCTGACCTCCGTGTAACCTCTGTATGACCTCCGTCTAACCTCTGTATGACCTCCGTCTGACCTCTGTCTGACCTCTGTATGACCTCCGTCTGACCTCTGTATGACCTCCGTCTGACCTCTGTATGACCTCCGTCTGACCTCTGTCCGACCTCCGTCTGACCTCCGTCTAACCTATGCATGGCCTCCGTCTAACCTCTGTATGACCTCCGTCTGACCTCTGTCTGACCTCTGTATGACCTCCGTCTGACCTCTGTATGACCTCCGTCTGACCTCTGTCTGACCTCTGTATGACCTCCGTCTGACCTCTGTCCGACCTCCGTCTGACCTCCGTCTAACCTCTGTATGACCTCCGTCTGACCTCCGTCTAACCTCTGTATGACTTCCGTCTGACCTCCGTCTAACCTCTGTATGACCTCCGTCTGACCTCTGTCTGACCTATGTATGACCTCCGTCTGACCTCTGTATGACCTCCGTCTGACCTCTGTCTGACCTCTGTATGACCTCTGCTTTCTGACCTCTGTCCGACCTCCGTCTGACCTCCGTCTAACCTCTGTATGACCTCCGTCTGACCTCTGTCTGACCTCTATATGACCTCCGTCTGACCTCTGTCCGACCTCCGTCTGACCTCCGTCTAACCTCTGTATGACCTCCGTCTGACCTCTGTCTGACCTCTGTATGACCTCCGTCTGACCTCTGTCCGACCTCAGTCTGACCTCCGTCTAACCTCTGTATGACCTCCGTCTGACCTCCGTCTAACCTCTGTATGACCTCCGTCTGACCTCTGTCTGACCTCTGTATGACCTCCGTCTGACCTCCGTCTGACCTCCGTCTGACCTCTGTCTGACCTCTGTATGACCTCCGTCTGACCTCTGTCTGACCTCCGTCTGACCTCCGTCTAACCTCTGTCCGAACTCTGTCTGACCTCCGTCTGACCTCTGTCTGACCTCCGTCTGACCTCCGTCTAACCTCTGTATGACCTCCGTCTGCCCTCTGCCTCAGCTGATTGACGACGCTATGGACCTGGCCCGCTCCGGAATTCTCGGGTACGACACGGCCCTGTCGGTGATGGGCTACCTGGACCGGGAGGTGGACTACCTGCCCTGGGACGCCGCCTTCGACAACCTGGCCTACGTCAACACGCAGCTGAAGCGCACCGCCGGATACGGCCTCTTCAAGGTATGGGCATCACCCGACCCGTCGGTCCCGGCTCACACCACTGGAGATATTGGTATTCACTATTCAATCCATCGAGGAAATCCCCAAGATTTCTCCCTGCTCCGCGGTTAAAAAATCCAAACGTTTAATAATATTCGGAAATGACTAGCACTGGTCTCCGCTGCCCCGCTCTCTGACCATGTCTGAAGCACATCGACGCGTGACCCACTCCCTCCTCCCGTCCGCTGCCGACGGCCCGGCACTGGAGACTGACGGCCTGTCCCGCCGCCCGGCAGCGCTTCATCCTGAAACTGATCCAGCCACTGTACGAGCGGGTCGGCTTCGAGGAGGGTGCCGACGACGCCCACCTGGACCACTTTTCGCGTGTAAACCTGCTCAACTGGGCGTGTAACATGGGCCATCCAGACTGCATCCAGCGCTCCGTGGACAAATACAGCCAGTGGATGGCCGACCCCGACAACGACAGGTACACAGTGCCCGGGCACCGATGGTGAAAGGACGCCATGGAGTCTATCTCTATCAAGAGAAACAAGAATACTATTTGATGCATGTCTTATATATAGAAGCCATCTCAATATTAGTTTTACGCAAACTATTTGCGGTGCTTCGACGTGCGACATAAACGTAGACCAGTAGGTGCTGAGCGCTGGTCACCGGGCGATCACGCTGCGGAGGTTCACAAGTTCCCAGTGACCGCTCAGTGACCCGGTCAGAGTCGGCTGACGTCCTGCAGGTCCGCCGCAGTCGGTCGGTCGGTCGCCGCTGACCGCTGACCGCTGACCGCTGACGCCTGCCTGACGTTGCAGCCTGATTGCGGCCAACCAGAAGTCGGTAGTGTACTGCACGGCGATCCGTGAGGGCGGCGAGGAGGAGTGGGAGTTCGCCTGGGCCCGCTACCAGGCGTCCAACGTCGCCTCCGAGAAGTCCCGCCTCCTCTCGGCCCTCGGCTGCACCAATGAGATCTGGATGATGAGCAGGTCAGTCAGAGGGTCAGCAGGTCAGTCAGAGGGTCAGCAGGTCAGTCCGAGGGTCAGCAGGTCAGTCAGAGGGCCAACAGGTCAGTCATAGGATCAGCATGCCAGTCAGAGGGTCAGGAGGTCAGTCGGAGGGTCCGGAGGTCAGGCATAGGATCAGCAAGTCAGTCAGAGGGTCAGCAGGGCAGTCAGGGGGTCGGCAGATCAGTCTAGAGGGTCAGCAGATCAGCATGTCAGTCATAGGATCAGCAGGTCAGTCAGAGGGTCCGGAGGTCAGTCAGAGGGTCAAGTCAGTTATAGTGTCAGCAGGCTGGTTATATATTCACCTTCAGTGCAGTCAGAACAACACATGCTGTTACGGCGGCTGTCGGTGCAATATGGTCCAGTCAAGCTCGTGGCTCTGTGTTCCATGCAGCAGGCGGCATATGGCCTGACTGGGCAGTTCCACTGACGCCGGTGTTACACCCCGCGCTGACGCAGGTACCTGAACTGGACGGTGACGCCGGAATCGGGTATCCGGGTGCAGGACGGCGCCCAGGTGTTCTCCTCGGTGGCGTACAACCCGGTGGGCCGCTACCTGGCCTGGGACTTCCTTCGCAACAACCTGCAGCGGATCGTCAAAATGTGAGGAGACGCCGACAGTACCGCGCCAGCTGCTCTTAGTCGGCACGGGATGACTACGTTGGCGGATCCAGAACGGGTGGTTTGGGGGTCAAAATCAAACAAAGTTTCCCACAATTATACAAACTCATCGGATTTCGTTTGCTTATGCATTGATAGCTGATTTAAAGCTAACTTGCCTTAGTAAAAGTTGCTTAGATTGTCTTGTATATCAGTAAATGTGTCAATTTTGCGCCGATTTCAGGCGGTTGGGGGGGGGGGCAATTGCCCATTTTGCACAACCGTAGATCCGCCACTGATGACCTATGATGTTGTCACAGTATCCAATCTGGGTGTGGAAAGAGGGGCCAGTATCCAATCTGAAAGAGGGGCCAGTATCCAATCTGGGTGTGGAAAGAGGGGCCAGTATTCAATCTGGGTGTGGAAAGAGGGGCCAGTATCCAATCTGGAAGAGGGGCCAGTATCCAATCTGGGTGTGGAAAGAGGGGCCAGTATTCAATCTGGGTGTGGAAAGAGGGACCAGTATCCAATCTGGAAGAGGGGCCAGTATCCAATCTGGGAGTGGAAAGAGGGACCAGTATCCAATCTGGGTGTGGAAAGAGGGGCCAGTATCCAATCTGGGTGTGGAAAGAGCGGCCAGTATCCAATATGGGTGTGGAAAGAGTGGCCAGTATCCAATCTGGAAGAGGGGCCAGTATCCAATCTGGAAGAGGGGCCAGTATCCAATCTGGGTGTGGAAAGAGGGGCCAGTATCCAATCTGGGAGTGGAAAGAGGGG
This sequence comes from Chirona hameri, assembly GCA_036785665.1. NCBI lineage: Eukaryota > Metazoa > Arthropoda > Thecostraca > Balanomorpha > Balanidae > Chirona > Chirona hameri. Next base: position 21,479 of record JAXIVJ010002760.1, on the reverse strand, counting down.
CCAGTATCCAATCTGGGTGTGGAAAGAGCGGCCAGTATCCAATATGGGTGTGGAAAGAGTGGCCAGTATCCAATCTGGAAGAGGGGCCAGTATCCAATCTGGAAGAGGGGCCAGTATCCAATCTGGGTGTGGAAAGAGGGGCCAGTATCCAATCTGGAAGAGGGGCCAGTATCCAATCTGGGTGTGGAAAGAGGGGCCAGTATTCAATATGGGTGTGGAAAGAGAGGCCAGTATCCAATCTGGAAGAGGGGCCAGTATCCAATCTGGGTGTGGAAAGAGGGGCCAGTATTCAATCTGGGTGTGGAAAGAGGGGCCAGTATTCAATCTGGGTGTGGAAAGAGGGGCCAGTATCCAATCTGGAAGAGGGGCCAGTATCCAATCTGGGTGTGGAAAGAGGGGCCAGTATTCAATCTGGGTGTGGAAAGAGGGGCCAGTATTCAATCTGGGTGTGGAAAGAGGGGCCAGTATCCAATCTGGAAGAGGGGCCAGTATCCAATATGGGTGTGGAAAGAGGGACCAGTATCCAATATGGGTGTGGAAAGAGCGGCCAGTATCCAATCTGGGTGTGGAAAGAGTGGCCAGTATCCAATCTGGAAGAGGGGCCAGTATCCAATCTGCGTGTGGAAAGAGGGGCCAGTATCCAATCTGGAAGAGGGTCCAGTATCCAATCTGGAAGAGGGGCCAGTATCCAATATGGAAGAGGGGCCAGTATCCAATCTGGAAGAGGGTCCAGTATCCAATCTGGAAGAGGGGCCAGTATCCAATCTGGGTGTGGTCGGGCAATAAACATTGCGTAGGGTTGTTTCATCATGTTTATGAAACTTGGTTTGTTTTCTTTCACGCTGAGAGCGGTTACCGGGTGCAAGTGTACAGTATCGCAGACTTTAACCCCATTAGTCGATTGTACGCAGAATGAATGTGTTAATAGTGCCCGATGGCTGTGATCGGACCTGCTGTGCTTGTTTCGGTGTTATTGTCAATGTACACACATGGGAGTGGTCTAATCGATCACGTAAACATGAGAGCGGGCCACGGGAGAACTTTGCCTCCAGGCAGTTAAGAATGAATGTTGGGCCGATGCATCAAAATATGCCGACTGAACATGTAGGTACTTCACCCTCTCCTCACCCTGTTGACCTTTCCCTTTGTACAAGCATACGTATACACATTCTGAGACGAGGCGTTCCTTGATGTATGGCCCATCCCATGTGTACTATGTATACGCGATATATTGACGTTTACAATATCCGGTAATAGCTTTCCAAAGCATATTTATTGGGATACGATAGTTAAGTTAAATGTGTTTTGTGACTTCATATCCTGTCGTGATGTTACAGGTTCCCGTGATTTTCCGTGATGCTGACATTAATGACGTGTTGACTCTATTTCTTTGAGCTCATTCACTATTCAGCCGTAACTTTTGTTTTATTATCTCCATTTCATTTTGTTTCATCTTTCTTTTTGTTGGCTTTTTCATGATTTCCCCTGCGCTTTTCTCACATTTTTCTTTTGCTTTTTAGTTACGGTGGGAGCAGTTTTATGCTCCCGCGTTTTATTTCACCTCTGAAGTACGGGTACAACACCGAACTGGATTTGAAACAGGTACGACTTATTACGTTTACTCAACAGTTCTGATGCGCTTTCCAGCTGGCGACTCCTCGGACTCCGCATTGCACACGGTGTGCAGCACGTTTCCTATCCTCCTCCTCATGCTATAAGTTCGCCCATCTATGACGCCACCGTGACTGACAACGCTATGACTGACGCCGGTGACTGTGTACGGTCCCTGTGCCGACTGGTGAGGCGGAGCTTCTCGTTACCCCCCCCCCCCCCCCCCCCCCTCCCCTCCCCGGAGTCTGAAGCCAGGGAGCAATAGCATTAGACCCGAACGCTGCCTTTACACTGCATACATTGTCTACATCCAGGTTCAAAGGCATGTATCATCTGAACATCATTTGCTCGACACTTGGAAGAGGCGTTAACCAAAGGAGTAGTCTGGCCGAGGTACGAATTGTTCCCTATATTCTGCAGCCCTGTCGCTAAAGCTTTCCAAATTGTTTTTGTCCGTACTTTGCTAACATGCCAGGCGCCAGCCTCCATGTAATGCTATTTTTGGTCGTAACCCGTGGTGTGATTGTCTGATACTACGTCCCCAGATCTAACTGAATTAGTAAAGCAAATATATACATATTCGAGCATGCTTTCAAGGTTGCCCTATGTGTATTTCCAAACATCGCTCTTGCCGATGTCATTATACAATACAAATCGCAATGCTTTGCATGCTTCGCTGTTATCCTTTCCAGCGTTCTATTTCATCTTGCTCCACATCATCAGCATTATTGACATCCGCCATTGCCAATTAACAAGTCCTAACAAGCATCCTCAGACGACCGTGACTTGCAATATGTGACCGCCAGTCGCCAGATCGCAGTCGCACGTCATGTGTATGTTGGCGTGTACCTCTCGCAATGAGCGCACGCGTGTTGTTTGTCGCATGACTGGATGTTTTCTCCGGTGGCTGCCATTGAAATGGTGCCACAGGGCATACCTGAGAACTAGTTTCTCTCTTCCCTTTGTGATATGTACCTCATAGGGTACCTATATGTGTTTAGCTTGTTCATCACTAACGTTTCCGTATTTGGAATTCGTAACGTTACGTACGGTTTCCATTATTGGATGCGTTCATTCTACTCGTCTGTCGTGCCACGTATGTACCTATCATCTCCCGCCCTGCTCGGTGGCCTGAATCAAACTAAGTACCACTGGAAGCCTTTCTACCAGATGTCCCGCAGTGCCACGCCGTGCTCTACCGCTCTGACTCTCGGCATGCGTTCCCGCTGCAGCTGAAGCAGTTCTTCTCTGCGAACGCTGTCGATCTGGCCGGGGCGGAACGGGAGACCAACCAGGCTGTCGAGTACGCCACCACCAACGTCGCCTGGAAGAAGAAGAACTATGACACGATCGTGCACTGGCTGGAGAAGCAGCAGCGGCGCTGATCGCACCGACGCCCCTGCTGACCGATCGCGCCGCGCCGCGTCCCGACAGCCGGTGGGTACTGATGTGACGCTGAGCCGTGCCAGCACTGACCGTCTGCAGGGTACCACTGTCCGTCTGTAAGGTACCACTGTCCGTCTATAAGGTACCACTGTCCGTCTGTAGGGTACCACTGTCCGTCTGTAGGGTACCACTGTCCGTCTGTAGGGTACCACTGTCCGTCTATAAGGTACCACTGTCCGTCTGTAAGGTACCACTGTCCGCCTATAAGGTACCACTGTCCGTCTGTAAGGTACCACTGTCCGTCTATAAGGTACCACTGTCCGTCTGTAAGGTACCACTGTCCGTATGTAAGGTACCACTGTCCGTCTGTAGGGTACCACTGTCCGTCTGTAAGGTACCACTGTCCGTCTGTAAGGTACCACTGTCCGTATGTAAGGTACCACTGTCCGTCTGTAGGGTACCACTATCCGTATGTAAGGTACCACTGTCCGTCTGTAAAGTACCACTGTCCGTCTGCAGGGTACAACTGTCCGTCTATAAGGTACCACTGTCCGTCTGTAAGGTACCACTGTCCGTCTGTAAAGTACCACTGTCCGTCTGTAAAGTACCACTGTCCGTCTGTAAAGTACCACTGTCCGTCTGTAAGGTACCACTGTCCGTCTGTAAAGTACCACTGTCCGTCTGTAAAGCACCACTGTCCGTCTGTAAGGTACCACTGTCCGTCTATAAGGTACCACTGTCCGTCTCTAAGGTACCACTGTCCGTCTGTAAGGTACCACTGTCCGTATGTAAGGTACCACTGTCCGTCTGTAAGGTACCACTGTCCGTCTGTAAGGTACCACTGTCCGTCTGTAAGGTACCACTGTCCGTCTGTAAGGTACCACTGTCCGTCTGTAAGGTGCCACTGTCCGTCTGTAAGGTACCACTGTCCGTCTGTAAGGTACCACTGTCCGTCTGTAAGGTACCACTGTCCGTCTGTAAGGTACCACTGTCCGTCTGTAAGGTACCACTGTCCGTCTGCAGGGTACCACTGTGTACCACTCTCCGTCTGCAGGGAACCACCATCCTATATTTGTTTTCGACATTTAAACGTGCTGGCTACTGCCACCTGTGTAGGGCAGACGCGACACGTGGCGCCCTCTACAACAGGGCTCGCGGGCGTAGAGTTTCTACGACTTTACAAGGTTGCAGGCTCTCAGTCGGTCATTGGTAACTTCAAAAAGAGCTTTAAAAAGTACTATTTGTGAATCTGATATTCCTCGGAAGTCTTTTTCCGATGTTTGTTGAGTTGAATGTAATACACGAAGCTAGCAAACGTCAATCTGCACGGTGCAGGTCTATGTACAGGTGGCGCCACCTGCGCAATACTAGTGGTTTCCATGCTCACAGACGCACCCCGCCGCAGGTACCGTCTCGAGGGAGGCAGCTGCACACCGCCCCCTCCGCCTGCCCAGTACCGTGCCTTGCTGAGCTGACTGGACGCTCTGTCAATCCCGGACTGAAGTAGCTGGTCGCTGCCTCACCTGACCCGACCGGACTGGACCGGACCCGACCCGACCCGACCGGACCGGACCGGACCGGACCGGACCGGACCGGACCGGACCGGACCGGACCGGACCGGACCGGACCAGCGGCCTGCTAACATCTGCAGCGTGACCTGAGTCGGCGCGGTGACGGACACAGCGCGACGCGGCCTCTCATGTGCTCGCCAGCGGCGCTGTGCGCCACTGACCTACACTACGCGTCTGTGTGTGGCCGGGACCTGTGGTTGGCCGTTTGTTGACTGTTGTTGGAGGGCCGGGCGGGTGGCGGAGTTAGTGACAGCTGCCGCCGCTGCCGCCCCTGCCAGGCGCCTCGGACTCGATGTCAGGCACCGCCCCAGGCCAGCGTGTTTCTGTATGTATATGGACGAGTGTGTATAGTGTAAATATTGTACATTAAATGACCACCGCGGTCCGGAAGGCCGGTGCGCCCACCAGTACCGCTGTGCGCACGATCGATCGCTGGACGGCCGGACAGTGCGAGTGTGGACTGAGGAGCAGCAGGCCCGTCATGTCGCTGTTTCGTGCCATCCGTACAGCTTGTGTTTTATCGGTGTACATGCTCGATTTATTTTCGCAAATCTGCATACTTCAGTGTGCCTGACGATTAGTCTACACCAGCGTCCAGTGAAGGAGACAATAACCCCAGCAAACAATGATCACTGTTTATTGGTGCTTCATCAATCAACAGTGGTGTTGCGAAGTAATGGTTCGCCACGTTCACTTTAGAACATATCACCGTGTACAGAGACAAATAAAACATGTCCATACACTCTTAGTCTGTCATGAAGAGAAACACCACCAATGATACACGCACAAGCATTTCTACGGGCGTTAGTCATGCGTCTAGATCGTCCGTACAGCATACTATGACATTGTTCTGAACATACTCGTAAGAAAACATGATTAACTCCGATCGTTACAAAACGAAACCTTTTCCTGCCACAAGAAATACAAGACAATACTGCAAAAAGAAGAAGAAATCGCTGATCACCAGAAAGCGGTCATTTGTCCCAAACTTTGGTCTGAATTTGGCTTTGGTCTCACTGTCAGCATATACGGCCAGTCATCGACGCATCATGCGCGCTGCAACAATGGATTTACTACCTGCCAAGACGAACATACAACTTCAAGCAGAACAAGCACAGACGTAAAAAAATGAAAAGATTACCCGAAAAACCGTGACCGCAGGCAGAGTGGCTGACAGAAAATACATCAACTGCATACACAAGCTACAAGCCCTCATAGATGTGCTCAAAGCTGATCAGAATAACATGGTGTGCATACTGGCATAAAATGCCAATTACACAAAGCGCAGTCCTACAGACTTACAAGTCGAGGCACTCGCTATAGCCGCGTGGCTGGCTGTCTGGGAGGGAGGGGCGCTTCTCACCATGGGCGCCGTGCATCTCGGCCGCAGCGCGCACCATGGCCGCGTGGCTGGCTGGCTGGGAGGGAGGGGCGCCTCTCACCAGTGGGCGCCGTGCATCTAGGCCGCAGCGCGCACCATGGCCGCGTGGCTGGCTGGCTGGGAGGGATGGGCGCCTCTCACCAGTGGGCGCCGTGCATCTCGGCCGCAGCGCGCACCATGGCTGCGTGGCTGGCGTACAGCTCCGTCTCGCCGCTGACGTCCACCCAGCGTACGGCGCCGGCGTCATCCCCGGCCTGCAGCGGGAACGCGCCCACCGCCTCGCCCGTCTCGTCGTGGAAGCTGAACGCCTCCGTCTCCATCCAGGCGTTGTCCGTGTTGCGCGGGTCGTCCACGTATCCCTGATAGACGGGCCGCCCGCCGGCGAACAGCGCGGCCACCTGGCGCTCCAGCTTCCGTCGCCTCTCGGGGCTGGCCTCCAGCGCGTTCAGCGCCTCCTCCTGGAACTCGCGCTGCACGGCGGCCGAGACGCGCTCGCCGGCGTCCACCATGCCGCCCGGCAGAGCCCACAGGCCGCAGTCGCGCCGCTGGATGGTGACCAGCTGCAGCTGCGGCCGCCCGCTGGCCGGGTGCAGCCAGCGGCCGCCGTCCGGGCCGCGCCGCCACCGCGTCACCAGCGGGTCGGCCGCGTGGTTCGGTCCCCAGCGGCCCAGCAGGCCGCGGCCGCGCAGTCCGGTGCGGCCACCCGGGTTCAGCGGCGCGCCGGCCGCGTCCAGCGTGTACTCGGCCTGACTACTGCGCCGGTCCACCGTGCCCTCCAGCTGGTTCCAGCGCGGGGAGAAGCCGGCGGTGCCCAGCTCCGGGTCGGCCCACGGCTTGCCGGCCAGCACCGGGCTGCTGTAGTCGGGTGGCGCGTACTCGGGCCAGGCGGCCGACCAGGGCACCTTGTCGTCGGGCACGGCGGCGCGCGCTACCTCCGACCCGGTGTACTTGCCGCCGCGACACTTGACGTGCAGCTCCATGACCCTGGCTAGACAGCCCGACACCGGCCGGCTCATACAGTGCTCTGCCAACACCACACAACCCGATATACTTACAGCGGCCAGCATAGCTGCCAAACGCATCACTTCACTTCACAACGGAAAAATACAGACTGAGGTCGGATACGAGGATATCGTACAAATAGAAACACTTGACGAGCATAACTAGCTCGTACACAGGGAGTTGATTGCCATTTGTAAAGTATTTTTTAAAAACTGGATTATGGCAAAATGCATCAAAACACTTTGAGCACTTCAAGTTTTAGGTGATGACGATGATAAGAACTGGGGCTGGCTAAAACCATCTAATAAAACCAATAAGGTCGTTATAGGGCCTTGGCTAAAACGATGTTTGCATCAGTGTTACAAAATGTTGGTCAGCACGTGACATAGTTGAGATATCCCATCTGAAGGTGACGTCCACGTGTCTAATTGGCTTTCAAGCAGTTACATTCACCGGCGGGTGAAATAAGAACAGCACACATGGAGCAGATTAAGAGAAAAGCTACCAAGCTGGTATGGCTGTCACACACCCCCGGACGAGGACGGAATTAGGCTGGTGCTGAGGCGAATGTGTGTTATTGGCGTTTTACAGCGAAGTGACTGGGTCATAGCTCGCCGGGACATCTCATGCTGCCTCAGGCAGGGACACCAAAACACTTCGCCAGTATCCCAGATTCAAACTCAGAACCCATGGTCCTAGGGGGTGGATGGGAAGAGATGAGACTGGAAAGAATCGATTGAAACGTGGAATGGTGCATAAGCGAAAAGGAAGGGAACGAGGATGGAGACAGGAGCAATGTGGAAAGGAGATAAATGACAATGAGATGCGTGGGGTTGACAGAGTGGGTGCTAAAACAGCTCCAAGGTCACTACAAATCACAATCCACATACTTTGTAAACATAAAGCCAGTGGCAATGCAATATGCATAGGGATGACTTAAATACTGACTTAAAGGGACACTCCCACCTTAACATTAGTTTTGAGTTGAGATAGCCATGGTGTTGGATTTGCATTGAAATTAAGTACGGAAGCAGTTAAAACAACCACATAGGTCTAATAACAAAAATGAGCTTGGTCTTGACAATTGTAACGAATAAACCTGTATTTGAATACGGGTTTAAAGTCGATGACGTCACCTCTCTTTACCAAATGGTGATGATAGTCGACTTGTTTTAAGGTTAGACTTGGAGATATTTGCGTTTCATTTCTCGATCGCTGGGTGGATCGGTGACGGTTGTGTGCTGTGGTTAAATAAAATATAATGCAATTTTCAAATGATGCCAAAGATTCGATGTGTGGTATGTGGAGCTCTCAGTGAAAGGACTTCGGTGTTCAAGGTGAGTGCGTCATGCTATTTATCAACAGGTTCCTATTTTCCTATAAACGTATATTCACTAATTATGCGGCGATTATCGTTTCAAATATCACAAGAGCATAAGCCAGACAAAAGGCAATTTGTTTCCCATTAGGATAAATTATTTGGGTAATCAGACGCCTATGTCGGATACCTTTGCAAAAAAATGAGTGGGAAAATGTGTCACATGCCATTATTGAAAATAGTTTTAGACACATTAACCAAATTAAAAAGAGGAAATTGTGCTTTCCTGTTGCTCTGAGGATTTAAAACACAACTCACCAAATAAAAGTTGCTTATATTTTATATAAAATGCTGAAACATGCCCATTGTCTACAATTTGTTTTCCCCATTTGGCTGGGGCTATGGCCACTGTGGTCTTCCACTGTATTCGCCAGTGGTGCTCTATCAATGTTCGCTAGTGATTATATTCAGTGAGCAAAACGATAAATTATGGACAAAATGGCATTGACATCTCCACATTCTGAGACATTATTTAACTTCAGCTCTGAATGGGCAGATTTTTTTTGCTGAGACTGCTGTCTGTATTTAGACAACATGCTTCAGCTGCCATAATAAAAGCCGTACTATACTATGAGTCATTAGTCATATGGGTCATTCCACGTCAAATCGCACCAAAAAGAAATCACCCAACCCCTTCCGATTTGGATGAAAATTGGTACACCTGTAGTGTCAAGTGTAAGAAACATACACACCCACTTTTAGGTCCGGGTGACCTCAAGGGTCATATTTAGAGGTCATCGAAGGTCACAATTTGTGTGTACTTATCAATCAAACGTCTATATATTTTATGCTAATGAACTTAGCGGAATAAAACTAATATCGAAGTGCTCCACAGGGTTGGACCATCCGTAAATAGGGGTAAAAATACACGTGACCTCAATATGACCTTTGACCTGACGAGGTCAAACTCATAAAAAGTATTTATATATAAGTTTGCCTGCTCGTAACTACACCAAACTTGGCATAATAAATGAACGCAACATCCTCTAAGAATATGCAAAAAAGAATGGCGGAGACTTGTCAACTTTTTTCGATACCGCCCTTTGGGTATGGTAAGGAGGTGAAACGGAGCAATGCCCCGAGGCTATTTTCATGTCGCTTGCCTGACATACATCTTTTGCGTTCGAATGGCAACAAATTGGCCATGCTAACCTATGCAGAGTAAGACTGCATACCAAGATTTGCATTATTACATGTTTATGATAGTTTTAATTTAGCTGCATTCGTGCTTGGTTTTCCGTATCAAAAACAAAGGCTGTCAAAGCGGCGAAAACTTGGGCACTAAGGCACGCCTAAGCCAGCTTAAGCCAAAGTGTTCGGCTAAAAGTCTTGGCTAGGACCAGTATATCGCCAATATTTTTGGCAGAAATGGTAATGGTATGTCAATTGATGAGGCCTCACCATTTGCGCTTAAAGCGGCGCAAGCAAATGCTCGTGTTCATCGTGCGTGGGGATGCGAGTTGGCGACGCCTACATCTTGCTCGTTTCGTGCTTGTTTTAGTTGTTTAACATTATGAACAACTGAATCAGTGATCTGCCAAACAATGGAGAATAGTGATCTTGCTCGTTTCGTGTTTGTTTTAGTCGCTTAGTGTGTCGGCACAACATGTTCAGAAGTCCAGGTGAGTCGGCACAACATTTGCATAATCCCTATCAAAAGATGGGTTTGGATCCATATACTGTTGTTTGGTTCATACCTATTTCATCTTTTACAAGAATGAGTGCACCTTTACAATAAAAGAGCAACCTTCACATTGGCTGTATGACATAGATCGTTATTTTTAGTCCAGGCTTTTGGCACTATCACGATAATAGCCAAGCTGTCTTTGCTGGTGGCGCTACCTATAACGTATGGTAGTTAACGAAATACTCAATAGGTGGTATTTCTATAAATATACTCTATTGGCCAAATGTTGATTCCACAATGGCGTAGAGGATAGGTATTGCCCGGAAGCGTTGCCTAACCAGTCACGGAAGGCTGGCACCGCCACTGCTCTCATGACCTAGCATGACCCAGGAATAGTGTATGACCCACAGATACGTAGGTAATACGGTGTTCTATAGATGTTCAGGAACATATCACATATGTACAGGTGTTAACAGGTGACATTTATGGTTTCTATTGACATCATGACTCCGGATGACCTGTCAGAGGTCAACCGAGGTCACTGACCTCTGATGACCTGAGATAACTTTTTTGGCCTCAGGAAGATTCTAGGACATTTACATTTTAGGACGCTGATTTTAAATTTGGAATCCATTTTACATAATTGTATATTCCAGTGTTGAGACCACTTCACACGTCAACCGAGGTCACTTACCTCCGATGATCTGAGATTACATTTTTGGACTCTGATAGCTTCTAGGTCATTGTGTGACTTGATTATATGCTCAATTGGGGCCATGCCCTGTCACATGTCAACCGAAATCACTGACCTCCGCTGACCTAAGATGACTTTTAACCTCCTGTAGATTTTAAGAACATTTCACAGCCAAGTATGTTTTGCAGATATCCTACCAACTGTGGATAAACACAAAACAGCCGTCTATGATGAATGCGGTTACACTTATACATAGATGTTAAGAATCGTTTATAAATTACGTTACGCTATTTTGACTATTTTTCAACACATGTTATCAACCATATCAACCTTATCAACAATGGCACGCTTCGGCTGGTGCCCCCCCCCCCCCCCCCCATGAGCTCAATGAGCTCAATGAGACTCCAGGTCTCAGTCTCATCCAGGGAGCTAGGATTGGTTTTGAGTTAGGGCGCAGAGTCGAAAATTCTTCCTTAAAAATAAAGACCATGAGTGGAAAATGAAACGTAAAAAGACCATACTGCGCCCAATTTGTGCGGAAACGAGCACATGGAAGGGAAAATTCACAGAAGTGGTAACTGAATAAGTTATACCTACTTAACTTTTTCTTGAACTTGAGTTCCAGTGGAGGTAAATCTGTGGGTCCAGCATTAGTAGTTGGAATTGTTTGGTGGAACTTTTACTAGGGGTGAGATATTATCATGATAGTAGGGGGAAAAGAGTGGACAATTATTATACAGTGTCATTTTCCACCCAAATTTTCCAATTCCAGGACACTGGTCTCATCCAATACCACTTACCCCAAGTTGTGCCGGTGACACTCACAATACTGTAGTTTGGGGTAACTTAGGTCCATTGAGGTATCTTCGGTCCACAAAAACAAAACAAAAATGCTACCCTATGCATGACCTGTGGCCTTTTTTGGAATGGATGAATAGAGCAGTTCCTAAGGAACTGATAGACATCAAAAAGTTATTTTTTATAAATGTTTTTGACTTCTCCAGATTTTTTGTTTGTTAGTGGGGCCCATTTTTTGGTCGAAATTCAGGTTTAGGTAGGATCCTGTTAGAAGCATATGTGTTACAATCTGCATTGAAACTGATAACATGCCTGAGTAGTATACCATCCCTTGAAGAAGAAGAAAAATTCACTAGAAACCACAAGAAATGTTCTAGTGGTCTTAGTGGTTTCTTGTGGAGTGTAGTGGTCTTTAGTGGTATTCCTTAGTGGGCTTGTGGATCCTTGTGGTGTCTTGTGGTGCTTGGCTAGTGGTACCTAGTGGTCTAGTGGTTTATAGTTGCACTTCCTAGTGGTCTAGTGGTTTGTAGTTGCACTTATGTAGTGGACGCTAGTGGTCTAGTAGTTTGTAGTTGCACTTCCTAGTGGTACCTACACCTAGTGGTCTAGTGGTTTGTAGTTGCACTTCCATTGTGGACTCTAGTGGTATAGTGGTTTGTAGTCGCACTTCTTTTGTGGACTCTAGTGGTCTAGTGGTTTGTAGTTGCACTTCTGTTGTGGACTCTAGTGCAGTATAGTGGTTGGTAGTTGCACTGGAGCAGTGGAACCAATTGTGGTCTAGTGGTTTAAAGTGAAGCTCAATGAGATCCTCAACCTTTTAGTGGTTTAAGTAGTGGCGTACATGTCTGTACGTACAGACATCTGCATGTGCCACTACAAACCACTAAAAGGTTAGAGTCCCACTGAGCTCCATTTTAAACCACTACACCACAAGGGTCCACTGCAACTACTAACCACTAGAACACTTAGATCTAGAGTCCACAACAGAAGTGCAACTACAAACCACTACACCAATAGGAACCACTAGCCAAGCACCACAAGAAACCACAAGGATCCACAAGCCCACTAAGGAATACCACTAAAGACAGGTACACTCCACAAGAAACCACTAGGACCACTAGAAAATTGCTTGTGGTTTCTAGTGGATATTTAACGGGTACTTGTAGTTGAGGTTCCACTCAACAGATGGCGTTATCAAGATGCAATATTTTTTGCATTGTTTTACACACAAAAAAAAAAACAGACATTACCTTAACATGTAGGACAGTTTGCAGTTGGGAAATGTCGCGAACAGCAATGCAAAGGAAGATGCTGTCATGAGATCTTAAAATTGAAATGCTTAAATATAGTCTATGCCAATGTGTCCAAACTACGTACCAATTCTAAAGTCAGGTTATATAAGGTAAAAGTTCACGGGTATCTGAACCGCGACACAGCGTCGCTTAACAATGTCGGAGCAGTAATTAGAGACTTAGTCAGCCGTCGTGGCGGTCTCTGATAAGACTATGCGGTCGCTGCGGGATTAATGGGGCTGAGAATGCAACCACTAGGGGCCATTAGAGACCACTAGAGACCACTAGAGACCACAAGGGACCACTAGAGACCACAAGGGACCACTAGAGACCACAAGGGACCACTAGAGACCACAAGGGACCACTAGAGACCACAAGGGACCACTAGAGACCACAAGGGACCACTAGAGACCACAAGGGACCACTAGAGACCACAAGGGACTACTAGAGACCACAAGGGACCACTAGAGACCACAAGGGACCACTAGAGACCACAAGGGACCACTAGAGACCACAAGGGACCACTAGAGACCACAAGGGACCACTAGAGACCACAAGGGACCACTAGAGACCACAAGGGACCACTAGAGACCACAAGGGACCACTAGAGACCACAAGGGACCACTAGAGACCACAAGGGACCACTAGAGACCACAAGGGACCACTAGAGACCACTAGAGACCACAAGGGACCACTAGAGACCACAAGGGACCACTAGAGACCACAAGGGACCACTAGAGATCACAAGGGACCACTAGAGACCACAAGGGACCACTTAGAGACCACTATAGATCACAAGGGACCACTAGAGATCACAAGAGACCACTAGAGATCACAAGGGACCACTAGAGATCACAAGGGACCACTAGAGATCACAAGGGACCACTAGGGACCACTAGAGACCACAAGGGACCACAATGGGCCACAAGAGACCACAAGGGACCACTAGAGACAACAAGGGACCACTAGAGACAACAAGGGACCACCAGAGACCACAAGGGACCACTAGAGACCACAATGGACCACTAGATACCATTAGAAACCACAAGGGACGACTAGAGACCACAAGGGACAACAAGGAACCACTAAAGTTGTTTCAATTCCAGTAAGAAACCACTAGGATTTGCTTGTGGTACCACAAGAAACCACTAGGATTCCTAGTTGGATCACAAGGCTCTTCCCTAGTAGTCCTACCAGAGGACCACTAGAAAATCTCTTGTGGATTTTTTTCTTCAAGGGATGTGAACTGCAGATCTCACTATAGTAATTCCATTTTGACAAATATTTATCATATGACTAGGGGTGGCCAATGTTTTCACAGATTTGTTAAAGTAAATGGTGTAAATTTGGTCCACTCTTGCAAGCTGGACACTACATCTTGAAATATGAGGTTTGTGAGAATATGTTGATTGCAGGTGACAAAGCCTGTTGTGACAACATTCAGGTTGTTGGCAGCGACTGAATAAGCTTAGAAACTAATTTTTGCATTTGTATAATATGTGTAACCAACCACCCAATCTGTTGGCCTGTTGTCACACTGCGTTGGGCGATCACATTCATTTTTTTAAGCAGCACATTGTACCAATGTTGTCATAACATTGATCAAATGTTTTTTTTAAACATTGGTTTTCCCTTTTTTCATTTTTTTTAACTCAAACTATTTCTGAGCATGGCACAAAGTTTATCAATGTGGGTGCACCATTAGCCACTACTGGGCCCCAAACAATACTATTTGCAATATTTCAACAACAAAAAAAACTACCACTAGAAACCATCCCCAATGCATGCTACTGCATTACTGCACAGTTTTTAGCTTATTTGACAAAAGGATTAAGATTCTACACTAAAGAAATGAAAAAAGGGGTACAAAGTTACCCCAAACTATGGTACTCGCCCAGTATGTAAAACGTGGCAGGAACATCAACAGATATTTGGGGCAGCCCAAATCCTGCCCCAAATGGGACAGTAAGCTTCCCCATTTGGGACAGGATTTTTTCATTCCCCAGGAGGAAATTTCGGTCCTCGGTCACCAAATACTGTTGACAGGGGGGGTGCGGTCGGGTATTCACAATCACGTTTTATCTAGTATGGATTCACTTTTCAGCCAAAAGCTGTTGACTGTGGGGCGTGCGGTCGGTCATAATCACGATCACGTTTGATCTAGTGTGAATCAGTAAATTGTTACTTCTGCCCAAAAAAGTCATAGCTTCCCCAAAATTCCCAAAGCTGCCCCTAAATTTCAAAGCTTCCCCCAAATTTCCAAACTTGCCCTCAAATTTTCAAAAGCTGCCCCCCAATTTTCAAAAACTGCCCCAAAATTTTCCAAAGCTGCCCAATTTTGATGTGTTGGTGCCAACCCTGCTCCAACAAGATCTTGTCGAAACTTGCCACGTTTTGCATACTGAGTACTCATGAATCATGATGACACTTAGATAATAGTGACGACATGAATTGGAATGGGTTCAGAATGAGGAAGGCAATACCACATGAGCATTTTACTTCAACTTAGTTAGAAGTGAAAATGTGTTGTTTAAATGTGTGCCTGATAACACTATCAAATCAACATTGTTCACTTAACCTACTTGTTTGCTTTGCAAATGTGCAAGGTTGGTTGCTCAGTCAACATCAAAATGATTAAAAACATTGATAGGATAGCGCGTTTGGTTGGAAGGTAGCCTTACAAACGAAGAATACAGAACTTTCCATGAAGACACCATATGATTAAAATTAAGCGTTATTTTCACGTTATCATTCAACTGATAACCCTTCCCTTCCTTACGTACCTTACTACGTTGGTTGCAGAATACTTGGGTTCCTCCAGGGGGCTACCGTCGTAGTGCTTTCGTATTAGTCCATTTCTGAATCGCTCCGTACAGGACTGTGACGTGATTGGTGCCTCACAATCTGATTGGCTCTCGCAATGGTAGCCATGGTTACGTCATTTGCCATTTGCGTTGTTGATCATTGGAGCTCTCGCGATGCGGCGGTTTTGCTGAGGTGAGTGACTATTTGTGGAATGCGATGTTAAAATTGATATAAATTGTTTTTTATGTTGATCTGGTTGTAATGTAATGGTCTTTTATTGCAACTCTCGTCTCTTGTCGATGTCAGGGTGATAAATATCGTAAAGTACGCTAAAGAAACTGCTCGCTTCAGGGGCCATCGCGTATTCATAACCGAGCGGAATTGTTTAATGTATACTGAATGTGATTCAGCTTTGCTGGTTCTACTTTGTATCTAAATACTCACTTTGACCTTGGTATGTTCCATATTTATAGATATACGCTACGATATACGCTATGATTCAACTATTATAATGTATATTCTTCTTTTGAATCCCAGCCTGAGCCCCAAATGTCAATCAAATCCCAAAACATACTGAACCCTCAGCTCTGGTAGAAATGCCAACATTGATCTATTTGAATTATATCTATTATTAATTCAGGATGAAGAGAAAAATAATACATGTCAAATTACCTTCATCCACCTCTAAATTCCTCTATAGAGGAAACATAAATAATAGGTTTGTCCAAATGTGTGAGTTGTGGAGAAACATGACGGTCATCTTCTGAGCCGTTTTCGTGTGTTCAGTGCTGAAAAACTGTGAACTTTAATTTAACCTTTTTATTAAGTTTTTTTTTTAGGTTTGATCAAATATTGCTGCATTTTTGTCATATAGCTCGGCTTACCGTCTCCCAACAACGCGAACCGTCCGATGAGCGGTGCATTCCACGTTGCAAGACCGCAGAATAATAGTGCAAATTTGTTCCTGCTTTTACTCCATGTTTTTAAAATGATGCAGTATGCTTAAAGGATGCATACCTGTGGTTTCAGATCGAGGACCTAGCCGAGACCCAGACGTCCAGAGAAGTGGACGAGCTGGAGCGATCCGTTGGGCCCGTCACTGTGGAACCAGCGGCACCGGTCACCCCGGCTGAGCAGATATCGGGTGGTGGGCCCAGTCTCGCGCAGCAAGCCCTGGCGTTCGTGGCTGGTTACGTGGCTGCCAAATGTCGAGATCTGGACCCGACACTCGGGAGGCCAACGAGCGAGGCGCCATCCAGCCGTCTTCCTGGATCCGGGCCGTCAGCCTGTGCAGCCTGTGCAGCCTGATGGTGCCGTCGCCAGCGTGGATGAGTGTGGTGGAGGAATTCGAGCTGCTGTTCCACCTGGCGATGGGTCGCAACACAGATCGGTAGCTGGGCATAGTTGGCCGTCTACTGGCCGATCTGCTGATGAAGCGATCAAACCTGGATCGCCGGATCGCCCGCAAGTTGGTCACCATGCGTCTACATCTGCGAATCAGGTGGCTGAACCAGGCTAAGACGGCGGCAGCAGCGACACGGCGCGCCGCCAAGCAGATCCGCCAGCATGCGAGGGACGGCAGATGAGCTGTCACCACGCGTCTGCATCTGCGGATCAGGTGGCTGAACCAGGCTAAGACGGCGGCAGCAGCGACACGGCGCGCCGCCAAGCAGATCCGCCAGCATGCGAGGGGCGGCAGATGAGCTGTCACCACGCGTCTGCATCTGCGGATCAGGTCGCTGAAGCAGGCCAAGACGGCGGCAGCAGCGACACGGCGCGCCGCCAGCCTGTGTCCACGGCTCATAGGACTGGCGGCTGTGTTGTGCTCTGTCGGACTGGGGAGCGGCATTGGGTAGTCTGTCAGCCGCGGGGTCCTGTGCCCACGGCTCATAGGACTGGCGGCTGTGTTGTGCCCTGTCGGACTGGGGAGCGCTCTGTCAGCCGCGGGGGTCATGTGTCCACGGCTCAGAGGACTGGCGACTGTGTTGTGCCTTGTCGGGACTGTGGAGCGGTCTGTCAGCCGCGGGGGTCATGTGTCCACGGCTCAGAGGACTGGCGGCTGTGCTGTGCCCTGTCGGACTGTGGAGCGGCATTTAGTAGTTTGTCAGCCGCGGGGTCCTGTGTCCACGGCTCAGGACCGGCGGCTGTGTTGTGCCCTGTCGGACTGTGGAGCGTGGCTGAGGAGAGTGAAAGCTTGCGGAATACGGTCCTCGATTCAGGCGGTTTCTACGCCGGATGAACAGTCGCCGATAAAGACCGCAACGGCGACGGGTAGACGATCCCGGTTCAGGTAGCTACGGCGGCGGGTGAACAGTCATCGGTTCGAGCGGCGGGTGGACGGGCCCCGGTTCCGGTGGCTCCGGCGGCGGATGGAGGTTCGGACGGCTTGATACCAATTTGTGAGTCGCAATGCAGTATATTATACGGCCACGTCGATACGTGTCTGATAGTCGCCATTTCAAACCAGTTTTGATGTTGGGGAAGTATCAGCAAACCACCGTAACCGTCTACAGCGCCCGCAAGATGGCGCACCGTGCCATGTATTGTGAGGGGAGTGTAGGCACCAATGACGTCACGTTAATGTTATACGAAAATGGCGCTAAAATTGCCTGACGGTTCTACCTCTCTTATACGGCCTTGGGTTCCTCGGTTCCTCCGGACCTCTGGCTCCCAGGTTGCCGTAGCCCAAGGCCCTATAAGAAGGTAGCGTCACCAGGCGATTTGTTTACATTCTGCACAGACCACCGTGTGACGTCACTGGGCGTCTCTTCGCCCGCGTCCCGCTTGTGGAGCCAAGTATCGGTCGGCCGCCAAATGTAGTTCGTGGGATGTAATTTGGTGTGGTATATCGTACTTCAACAAACTGTCATCATTCGATATCTGTGATATTTTGTTTTACGAATCATCAAGCTACGGTTCATTTAATCAGCTGTCCACATTCCGACACAAGAAGAGCGAATATGTATTTTGCAACACTGCTCAAGGTGGCCAGCACGTCTCACATAGTTCCCCGACGGGTTGTGACACCCCTCCGAGTGCCATGACAGACTGGGGTCCTTCTCAGACAGACGGGGTGTGTGTTTAGTTACGGTAAACAGAGCTTGTGTCAAGACAGCAGCAGGGCAGAGTGCGGCTCTCGCCTCCGCCCTCAGTGGCACACAGCGGCAGACAGTCACGCAGTGGCACAAAGCAGTAGACAGAGACAGGCCAGAGTGCCGCTCTCGCCCCCCACCTCCACCCGACAGCGGCACACATCGGCACAAAGCAACATACTGTGGCACACACGGCACGACATTGTCGTTCTCGCCCCCTACCTCGATGCCAATAGCGGCAGACCAGACAGGCGAAAGTGTCAATCTCGCCACATCCTTCGGCGGCGGACAGCGACATGCCAGAATACAACTCTCGTTCGTTCGTTCGTTACTCCCTCCGGCTCGCATCCCGGGTGTAGCCATTGCGGCTCAGTTGGGCGCGGAATCCGGCGGTCAAGGCCGCCACCACACCGTCATCGCGCAGGGTAGTCGGGTCCGGGTGGATGACGCCCAGGTGCCGGAGGCGAGCTCTGACTAGGGCGGGGCACCGCTGCAGCACGTGCCACGGTGTGTCAGCCTCTTCTCTGCATAGCCGGCACAGGGCGGCGGGACATCCCTCGGCGCTGCACTGCCCTCAGCCGAGCGTAGGTCGGCGGCCGATCCGGTGGAGGTACTGCTCCGAGCCGCTCCAGTGCCCGGCTTGGAGCTGCCGGATGTCCACCGTAGCGAAACGGTCGCCGTCGCCGACCGGGCCCCGCTGGCGGGTTTCATGATCCTTGTACCGCCCGCCAGGCCATGATCGCTGCCAGGCCAGGTGGAGGTGGCGGATCGGGAGACGGCCTTCTGGGTGGTGGCGACGTCGATGGGCGTGTATTGTTGGAGGAGGGCACTGGCCTCCGCTCACTCTCGCCAGCGGCGGCGGCCGGGCTACGGAAGGACAGCGGCGGGGCGGCGGAAGACGCCATGGCAGCGGCAGGGCGGCGGAAGAAGACGCCAGGACAGCGGTCTGTATGCGGTCGCGCAGCGGCCGTTTAGCGGCAGATGGTGACAGGTCAGCAATGACTTGGAGCTCCGCCAGATCACTTGGAGCTCCGGCTGTGCTGGTGAACCTGGTTCGCTGCTATTTCCTGTGCCTTGATCTCAGCGCGAGCGGCATTCAACTACCTGAGCCGCAGGTGGAAGCGACACTGTCGCCAGAGTCCGGTACGCCTCCACTGCCACCAGAGGTCTGGCACGCATCCACTGCCACCAGAGTCCGGCACGCCTCCACTGCCGACGGAGTCCAGCACGCCTCCACTGGCACCACTACCAGAGTCCGGCACGCCTCCACTGCCGACGGAGTCCAGCACGCCTCCACTGCCGACGGAGTCCAGCACGCCTCCACTGCCGACGGAGTCCAGCACGCCTCCACTGCCTACGGAGTCCAGCACGTCTCCACTGCCACCTGAGTCCGGCCACGACTCCACTGCCACCAGAGACCGGCGTGACTCCACTGCCACCAGCCGGCACGCCTCCACTGCCTCCAGTCTGGCACGCCTCCACTGACACCAGAGTCCGGCACGCCTCCACTGTCGACGGAGTCCAGCACGCCTCCACTGACACCAGAGTCAGGCACGCCTCCACTGAGTTGTCTGTCTTCCTGTAGATATGCAACACATTGGTAAATAAATGCAGGGATGTAGCTATATGCACTAATTACAAAATGGTGTGACAAAACATCACCATCAAATCAAAAGTTATTCAAGAAAAACCTCAGGTGAGGGGGGGGGCAGTCAGCCCCTAGGGCGAGGGTTAAGATATGCATCAGAACCACATAGATATGCACCAGACAATCAGCTCATCCAGACAATCATCTCAATCTTTCAATTATATAACTAAATTTGACATCTATGATCCTAGCATTCTGCTGCCTTGATGCTAAGTGGTACACAGAAAACAATGAAAAGCTTACAAGTACTAACTGTACATTAATTAATGCAAATGTCAATACAAAGTAGTGTGTAAAATAAGCATGACAAACAATGGTAAAGGTACCTTATATATGCAGGCAATAATTAACCAAGCACCCAAGCAAGTACTTAAAAGAATGGAAGATGCAAACTATTTTACTGATGCTGATGCCACAAGTGTAATACCTTGAGATGGATGCTGGAAGATTTTTTAGAAGGGATTGCATCAATTCTGAGCTTCGGTTTGGTGCCTGAACTAAAGTTATCTTTATTATATGATGCATCATAATCTTCCTCCACAAAGTGCTCAGAGCAGACAGAATAATGTTCGCCATTAAACAGGTCTGCCCTGGCACACTTGTCACCCACTTGTTCACCCTGCTGCCCAGATCATCTTCTCTTTAGGAAAGCGAAAGAAAGTGAGATCCATTTCCTTGCGCTTATGCTTCTTGCGAGCCCACGATCCACAGGTTGACATAGCACAGCATGTTTAACTTGTGGACTGTGGTGTAATCTGAAAAGGGATAAAAAATGCATCCACAATTACAATTTAGATACACTAGACACAACCATAATTATCAATATCTTAAGGGTAAACAACCTACTATCAAGTATCCATTCAAGGGTTTCCACTTTCCATCTATCACAGCTAGTAACCTACCTACCCATTGTCTTCATAAGACTGGGAAACCAATCTGGTAGAAACCTATAGATTGTACAGAAATTGAACAGAAAGCATTGGCCAGGTTATATATATATATATATATATATATATATATATATATATATATATATATATATATATATATATATATATATATATATATTATATATATATATATATATATATATATGTATGTATGTATGTATGTATGTATGTATGTATGTATGTATGTATGTATGTATGTATGTATGTATGTATGTATGTATGTATGTATGTATGTATGTATGTA